>JBBPRQ010000153.1:0-56426 GCA_038093095.1 Boletus insuetus
ACGCCTTTGTCTTATTTGCGCGGGGCTCGAGAGTGCCGAACGAGCGTGGAGACTTGGATTCAAAGATTTGCACTTCCCCGTACATCCCCGTGAGTGGCAGAATTGTTTAGCCCAAAAGCTGATGTTGAGCCGTGGAGGATGAACCGACCTGATGATTGTTTCCTCGGCGGTCAAGAGTGAGAAAAGACAACGCTCAGTCCGACAAACATGGGAAAGAGCGGAATGCACGCATCCCGGCTGTGACGTCGGTCATGGCATGTTGCCCTGGTTGCGCGATCACGGGACGTCCGCCCGGGCCGCCGCGGCACTGGCAAATGCCCAGATCAGGGGCAATATAAGGGGTCCATTATGCTTTGTACGGAAAGGTTACACGTGTGCCTCGGGCTTACCTCCATTGTCGACAGTGATCATTCGGGTGCGTAGCTTGCAGACCCACAAATTCACAATCAGATGCCAATCTCGAAGAGATTACTAGGGCATCCACAGCCATGAGAGCCAGTGTCCAGCTGACATATCATTAACCTTTTGGTCTGCATAATTCAGCTCCCAACGGTAGCACAGACTCACGGCACGGAGCGGCGCAAAGCTTGCCATGCACGGGTTGAACTTTGATCCATCTGATCATTCGTCTCGCTTCGTTCCGGACGGCGAACACGGTCGAGTGATGCGACGGCAGATTTCCTCCGCAGCCAGGAATAACGACGTTCCGATTGGGAAACGATGCACAGGATAGGATAAATGAAGGGATGGAAAACAATCTCTCCACTGGTATGTTACCTTTTGTTCTTTCCCGTAAAGGCACCCCGAACGGGATGTTTACCCTAATCTACTACCGTACGAAGCCATCGTTTTTTGGATGATGCGACCAGCCACAGATCAGCCGCCTGTGCGTTCCGTACACGCTACGATGCCCACCCGTGCATTAATGTTGCTCCAACCTTGCTAATCCATCAGAGCCTCTGCTTGGCGCTTGGCAGGTCCTAGTATTCATCCTAACCCCGCTAGACAATGCTTCGAGGAGGTTTTATCAGAAACCATTACGAACCCATGCTACTGATTCTCTGCCCACCGCCTACCAACGCCTTTGACCCCCCTCGGACCCTCACAAATGTCCGAGAGGAGATTCCCCATGCCCGCACGGCCTCGTTCACATGCGGTCCACTTCCATGATCGTATGCGGAATGGATTATGATTCAGATACGATATGCCATGCAAGGACATACACCGATCAGTAACTCCGACTGTCAAGATTTCTTACAAACGAGCAGGATCAGGAGGCCACAGAGCCAGACTCATCTATATCACGTAAGGGTATGTCAGCTTAGAGATTACGCCCTCCCACGTGCCCAGACCACATGAAGCATGCCAACGCTCTGTCGCACGCGGTCGCCCCACCCGTTTCCCCTTCTTGCCTTTTTGTGTGCAACAAACACAGCTTATATGGTGACACACGCTGACGCTTTCCGCTCTCAGAACTTGATACGTACGTATGTCGTATTCCTCTTCTTTCTTCTTCTCCGAATTTCCGAGGGAATGACCGAGAGTTGTGATACGAGACGAGTAGGATGTTGTGGACTCGGGCCGGAATCTAGGGGGTTCTTAGCCATGATCACGGAAACACGTACGTTTGCTGACGGGTTTGTTGGTCAGGCCATGTTCACACGTCAAACGAGTCGCCTCCTCAGTTACGGAACACCACAGGCGCCCGTATACGTATGGTTACCGTCCATTCCTGCACGAGACTGAACGCACCCAGGTATAGAAGTCGGTCACCCATGGCTAACATGATGGAGCAACTTTGTACCCTGGGATGAAACGGTTTTCACAAAGCTCGGAGAAATGGTATCAGCTTACGGACAAAACGACAACGGAGATCTGAGAGGGAAATCTTGAGACAGACACTGCTCGACAGAGTTCACGCTCTCTGAAGCAGCGTGTGGATGTGAGTTTGAGCATGGTGGTAGTGCCACA
This sequence comes from Boletus insuetus, assembly GCA_038093095.1. Classification (NCBI taxonomy): domain Eukaryota; kingdom Fungi; phylum Basidiomycota; class Agaricomycetes; order Boletales; family Boletaceae; genus Boletus; species Boletus insuetus. Next base: position 1,972 of record JBBPRQ010000153.1, read on the forward strand.
ACCTAATGGAGAATACATTTATTATTCGTTGACAACCACGATTGTTCCGAACAGAGGGTACCCTATACCTACCGTATTGCCACTGACCTCTCCATTTTTGATAAGGCTAACCTGAAATACACGATTACATCGGTCCACCCGCGAGGCTCCGCAACTATGTACGAAACTTCCGGTCCAGGGACTCGCCAATTATGTTGAATGGCGCAAAAATAAGCCATTAAATAGCCGCACCAACCTTGGTTGCAATTGTCGCGGGGGACGAATATATCCTGAAATATCTTGAGGGGGAGGAGCGCCGGTCGACACTTCTTCGATACGGTGCTTTTCAAAGGGTTTTGAAATGGCTCGGTCGTTTCCTATCCAAGTTGGAGCGGGGTGACCCTGATCCACGGCGAAGAGGTGTACGCGCGGGAACACCGGAGATGAGTGGACGGTCAGAGGCAAGCACTATTGAGCAAAGCTCTGTCAGTTTCTCTCACCGTACAGCAACAGAGGCTGCGCAAGCGTGTGGCCAACGTGGAGAATGGAACGACGAGCTGCGTGATCAGAATGTCCATCGAGACGAACGGTTCCTCCAGGTAAAGGGGACGACACAAACAGCATTGTCTGTCATAAACCGCGTCGCAATTTTTTTTAACAACGAGAACAAAAAATACGGGACTACTCGTCGAGAAGAATACTTTGAGGCTATTATTTTTGGCGTACTGAGATAAATTTGAGGTTCATAAGTTGTCCCGAGCGATCTTTGACGTCGCTTAGAATTACCATTCGATCAGGCACAGCGAGTGGCGGCCGATTGGAGTTAGGATGCCGGCGAAAAGAGTTGCATGCGGGTGAGGCCGGGAATTATGGACCGCCTGATCTAAGCTCAAATGCCGGGACGTGGAAAGAAATCATTGTCATGTGCGACGAGGAGAAAACTGGTGTATGCAGTTCCTGATATGATTGATCACAGCCGCGATGAGTATGAACACAAGTGAACACGGGAGCCCGTAATTCCTTGATGATGATGAGTCAGCGGCAAAGAGGGGTGTGAAATGTTGGCCCGAGGAGTACATGGAGATGAGGGTGAGGAGGAGATGGTGGTGTAGAGTAATAAAACGAAGAGTCTCTCGTCGAGTGCTCGCTGGGTCCATGCCGCAATCTGTGCTGCGGAGAAGGAAACGACAGTGGGAACTGGATGAGACATTGGCGCGCTCTGATTGGCTGACCCCATGCTGCTTGCTTTCCTAGTTTGGCCATGCAACCTCGGGGTCGTCCTTCTTTCCTAGAATGGCAATTCGTGGTGAATCCGGGGCTGATCCGGAATTCGCGATCTGGAAACCCGGATCTGGGACTTGAAATCTGATGAGCGCCGTTTGCAGTTGTTGCGTTCGGCACCCGGGCGCGGAATTACATGCTGCCAGTGGAAAGATACAAGCCTCAAAGACCCCACCCAAAAGGCTCCCATCCGTCCAGTTCGTCGCCTCTCTTTGACCCGTACTCCCATCATCTCTCTCTCGCATCCCTTGCGCATTGCCCTCTCGAGAAATGGGTAGGAGAAAGATCGAAATTCAGCCCATTACAGTACGTCTCCTTCCATGCTTCCTGCACCCATCATCTCCAATTTTACTGCACTCCTCCCTTTTCCATCTTTGACTCACAATTGCTAACAACGTCTTATACATAGCACGAGCGTAACCGCTCAGTCACTTTTTTAAAGGTAGCCTCTCGGCTATTTTTGTTCCCTTGGCTTGGCACTTATTATTACCTGCTCGTCATTGATCCAATTAGCGCAAGAACGGTCTCTTCAAGAAGGCGTACGAGCTCGGTGTCCTTTGCTCGGTCGATGTGGCCGTCATCATATTTGGTTTGTCTCTTCCCTCCCTCGTCCGTTCGTCTCATATCCATCTCTCCAGAGGAACGTCCTGGTCATCATTTGAAACTTTACCAATATTGCTCCGGTGACATTCACGACATCGTACAACGCCATGTCAGGGTACGTTATCCCTCGTCGCTTGAGAACACCTGACATTCGTCCACCCCCCACTAGTATGACGGTGAAAAGGACACGCGCACGCCTCACGACTTTGCTAACAATGCGAACGTTAAAATTGACGACGCTGGCGATGGCGACGATGACGATGCGGACGACGACGACCCCGATTCCAACTCACGTGGCCCAAACAAAAAGCGAATGGATGCCAAGCTGAAACAAGAGTTTGGCAACAACCCCAAACTCCTTCCTCCCTCGGGTGGGGATTTAGGATTAAATGTCGAAGTTTGTACCAAAGTACTGCATGGCTGTCACATACTTACCCCCAGCAGATGAACGACTACCCACTACACCGGCCTATGACTATTCCTCAGCCACCTATGCCGCTTCACCCCTCTACACACCTACCACCCGCAAGTGTCGCTTCTTCGCTTCCTATCTCAACGGAACGACATACCTCTACTGGTCGGTTGCTCCCTATCGACAACCAAATTAGCTCTCAAAAGAAACCCCGTCTAGCCCCCAACGTCAGTCCAGGCAATAACCCCAAACTTTCTGATGATTCCATGTATAATGGCTACCTCCCTCCGCCTACATCCAACCACCCACCCAACAATTACCGGCAAAACGGTCAGAGCCCACATCAAATGTCTTACAATTACCTTGGCGTCGCTACATCCGCTCCGCAGCAGCCCTTTCTCCCCTCATCGTCTTTCGATTTTCCATCATCTTCAAGAGGGGCCTCAATATCACGGACCGCCGGATACAATCAACGATACCCTCACCATCAGGATCCCCAGTTACACGGAATTTATCACCAGCTAATGCGACATAATCTGCCGCCTGGCCAAGCACCAAATGGTTCCAGCTCACGATCCCAGCAGTCCCCAGACTTACTTTCTGCGTTTTTGGAGAATGGTGACGATCATCGCCCCCCACCGACACAGCCTTCCCAATTTGGTTCACTAGACTGGCCTTCGCATGCTTCGTCACAACAACAACCACAAGCCCCGCCACCGCAGCAGGAATCGGGATCAGGTGGGCAACTCTTCCCCACGTCCTATCGCTATCCAACTCAATCATCTACAGGACACTCTGGAGACACGAGCTGGCTCGACTTCCTGTCTCACGGTGCCCCACAGCCTGGTGGACAACAACTCCATATGACGCTCCCGCCCGCAAACGGGAGAGACACGTTATCGTGGGAGCGCGACCGAGACGTGGAACACTATACTTCTTCAGAGCGCGGTGGAAACATTGATAAGACCATGACGAATGGCACAGGACTCATGTCCCCTTCATCGCGCAAGCGACCGCGCCAAGATTCCGATGCGGTCGAGAGCCGGCGACCTTCGCCAACCACGCGCAGTAAGGTTGGCATCGGCCAAGGCTCACTAGACGCAAATGATGCCCATGGACCTGGTGTTAAAGAGGAATAACGTTGAAATTGCCTGTCTTTTCGTCTCTCGCTCTGTGCTTTCATCCCTATTATCTCATTCACAACTTGCTGGACCACTTACGATGCTATAGCCTTACTGTGACCCTGTTTCTCGGGAGATATCTAAACTAATACTTAGACACTTTTCGTTGTCATCACGATGATCTCAGATGACGTTTATGTTGTCAACAGGAATATGTACCAGTAGGAGTGCCAGGACATTTTCGGTTGCCCTATTCCCCAAACCATTGTTTTTCACTTGGCGAGGTTCTCGTTACAATAAATTCTACGACGAATCTCCGCCCCCGCTTTGTCGCACCCTGCAGTAATTCGAATATTCAACGTTAACGCTCGACTGCGGTTCCACGGTTATATCGCACTGTCTGGCGGTGATCGCACCGACGGTGCTTCTTCACCAGAACTATTTATCATCAAACGGTTTATGGCCACATAATCCTTATGGGTCTCTTTTGTCAACTACCTTCATATGCGGCGTTATCATGTACGTCAGCATGTTTAATGACGCCTCGAAGGGGTGAACGGTGTGGCCACCCAACCAGTTAAGATTGGGAACGTTATGACACGCCTGTGGTAACGAAGAAATGGTTTGAATGGTCATGGGAGTTCATCTGTATGCCGGCGCCTGGTTTCAGCATTCCTATAGCGCCAACCATGACTAACACACTGTCTGACAAAAAATCCGAGCCCGTACAATCACCCACAGATTTCCCCCTTGTTCGCATTCGACATGGCTTGGTCTTAACGGTGGTGGCGACTAGAAGCGTGACGAAACGACAATTCGGTTCCATCCTGTATACATATGCATATGCACACCTTCTTGAGGTACGGTTGCGATATTGGTGCGGCCCAAGTCCGCCTTCCATTCCGATTCTCCGATTCCGCTTTTCGTCAATGGGCGGGTTGATGTACTGCTTCCGTTCGTTCAGAGAAGATTACCGTATGGCTATTTAACCAAATCTGTATGCGTTGGTATGTGTGAGCCCGGTCTGCCCGGTCTGCGAGGCACCGTGGATGCTCGTTTTCGACGAGAACGTGGGTACAACGCGAGGAAGCAGGGGTATCAGATAAAGAGGAATTAGCAACACAACTCAGCGAGGTGAAATTTGAATGGCTCCAACTCCGTGAGCCAAAACGTTACACGTTGCTTTTGACAACATCGCGGGAAAACCTGTCATGTGATGAACGTACCTACAATGTGCCCTGCTGACTGAATTGAATCAGCAAGGGCGCCAGTGCCCCATCTGATTCGGGAGATGGGCCACTGCTCGGTGAATAATGATGAGATAATTAAATTCTCGATATGCCGTTCCGAGTAGCAGTAACTGAGCTTGCTCGGGTCAGACCCTCAGTGAGCGATCGTGTCCTCAACTTGTGTAAGCGTTTCGGATCACGAGTGATAATGGTTGACCTCAGGTTGAATTTACGTAGACATATCGGCATCCAGTTAAAATTATGTAGGACCATGCTGCGGCGGTGGTCTCCGACGATGGCCAACTCATCGTAGACGATCCGGATAGCCCCATTGAATATCAATGCTGAAACATGTTCCGCAGCGAATTCTCCTAGAAGCCGAGTGATGACTTGCCTGAAATATACGTAAATCATGACTAGTGAACACGGGTGTTTGGAGTAGCCCCACTGGTGCGATGACCGTCCGATGGAGATGCGTTGATGCTATCAGTTTCATGAACCTTCGACCCTGGTATACGACAAAGACAAACAATTCTGCTTCGTCTCAATAGAATTGGCTTTGACATCGCCTTCAACGGATGTCGTTGGGGGTATACGATGATCCAGCGGACCCTGCAGAGCCACTTTTGCGTTTGCTCAAACTCGGCGGAACATGGAGCCAATGGCGTCATTGGGATAGACACCAAGAATTGCCACTTCTTATTCAACAGCCATCCAGAAGTCGTCGTAAGGTGTTCATGCTTTGTGACAGAGCTCGTGTAGGTCTTGGAGCGGAAATCAAGTCAAAGCAAGCGAAGTGCGTGTGCAAAAGAGGGTTCACGTGGATTGCCGAGGCGCCGTCGTCGTATAAGTGCATGAAGCCGCTGATATGATTCGTGTGCGGTACCATATTTTCGGGACTGCAGGCGGATAACCACTTGGTTGTAATAGAGAGGTCTCGCGTGTCGTCCGAGTCGCGGAGTAACTACTATAGTTAGCTAGTATGTACAACAAACATAGTTACATACTGCTTCCCAAAGCAACAATGTACCACTGACTCGGAGCTCGCAATATTTTTATCTCCATATTGGATAGTGCCAGCTCTCAGTTATCCATCACCCGTCATGTAGGGCGATTCGGTAGAAAATTTGCTCTTTCTGGAAGACGATGGGCGTCTCTATGCCGCTGAATCATGTTGGCAGACTCACATGCATGCCAGGATTCCGAAGTGCGTTTTCCAAAAAAAACAGCTGGCGTCAAGCTCTCAATGACGTACCACCCCGGGCACGAAGATGAACGACATTATCCAACCAAGTGGGGTTGAAACCGACCGACTCCCGTTTTAAACAGACTGGCTGTAGCTCTGCTTCTGAAGGTTACGTTTTGTCTCTGTCTCATTCTTGGAGGAGCGACACGAGTGCAACCGCTGCCTCGCCCTGACATTCAGAGCATCAGTGTCCTGCACGGCGAAACATCAGGATCCTATTGAAAATAGGAGCTAACTTGTGGCCCAATGCAGGCGCCAGGTGGTACTAATGATAGGTTTAGGAATTAACACTGCTAACATGTCAAGCAAGCCAGCTTTTTTGTGTCATTGGTTTTCGTCCAATGGTTTTCCGAGCCAATTCGGAGTTGCTTGCAGACTTGAAGTTCATCCCCATGATTTACAGGGATATCTGGAAGCTTAACCAGTGTTTTGGTCGATACGCCAATGAAGTCTGAAGTGGTGTATTTCACGGTGACGGCAAGTAAATAACTATTTGGCGATGGGAGCTGACAGATCTGCTTTACAAGGACCCTACTAACCCTCGAACGTTTGGATATTAAGAGCATTCAAGCTCTTGTTGCAAAAAGTTTCGAAGATTCCCTTGTATCCCCATCCGAGTTATTTTTCGTGCGGTGGGACAATTGGTTTAGGAGTTCGGCAAGTTGCAACCGTTTGCGTCCAGAAGCCCTTTGGAGAACCCTGAGGTTTGTGCTTGCTATAACAGTCATGCTCACAACACAAACTTCATTCTTGTGATCATAGCACATACACGTTGTTCTCGATCTCATCGCCCGTCTTCGCGCAACAAGCTAAACCCAAACAGTGATTGATTGAACCTTGAATAACCACCAAGCGGAGATGAGTCCCCAACTTCTGTCCACAACGCGATAACTGGGAAATATGCAGAGCTGGTCTTCGCCGGCACCTTTCTACCGTACGGCAATTCTCCGCGGATTCACCCAAGGCCCTCGGTGCAAAGTGTGTCTTTATTCTTCAAATGAAAACGTGACCTCATCAGAGGCAACTGATCTTCTATCATGCGAACGCTTAATGGGATCCAGACGTTATAGTGCCACCAACGATGATCTTGTGACTACCTTCCACCTGGAATGAAGGGTTGCGTCCTTGGCGTCACCCTTTAGCATGGGAAACTGGTAACCCGACCTAGCTACGCCAGAGCGGCTCGAATTCGCCGCTTAGATGGTTTCTTCTAGAAGTGCTTCGGGTTTTGCAAAACATTCAGTTTATTATGTCCAGAAGATCATTGAATGCCTTTACATTACCCATCAAAACCACTCTAGCTGCAAACGACGCAGATTTTGATAATTCGAGACAGGTAGGGTCTGAGGGTGGCCGGGCATAATTCCTCCTCAGTGAAAGCCTGGTGGCGCATGGTTAACGAGCCAGACACTGCTTCCCTGTACAAATTTGCGTGGCTGGAATGGCACCGTGAGATGTATGTAAATGAAATTCGCCGAATGATTGACATGGCTACTTACTCTTGCCCAGTCACCAGACTACGTTACCGATTCTGGGGCTCTAAAATTGACAGCATTGGATGCTTCGAGGTCATTCAACGTGGTGCAGCCAGAGAGCAGCTCCTAGTTCGATGATTCTTCGGATCCTCGGAGCACGGGAGAAACCGCTGTATCTACGATCACGCACTCCCCTAGTAAGTAGTGGGAGTAAATCGCAGTTAACCGCGACATGGAGCAAACGATGAGTGGTTCGGATAACGGGCCGACTCTAGCGTGGAAACTCAGTAGACCTTCACCTTGCCGATATTGCTGATTCACTAAATTCTCAACACCTTTTGCCAAGTTCTGTATATGTTCAAAACGAATGAATTAGTGGTGCGTAGTACTTCGGGCCGCCCGCGGAATTCACCCCGTCTTGTGTCCAGCCAGCTTTTCTCGTCTCAACCACATGCGCTCGGCTTGGCACGGCAGTTACTGAGTGAGTTCCCACTTTTCCTTGCCACCCCCCCTCCCCCCCCGGAATTCAGCGTGGATATGAGCGCTATCCATTCAAGTCTCTATTCAGTGCGATGTAACACCCCTTTTTGCACACCCCTTTAGTGTCGTCCTCGCGAAAATTTCCACCTGGAGTGATCATCGCTGGACAGAGGGTATGTCTGCGCCTCCATTTCGTATAACCGGACTACGACGGTAGATTCGCGACAGGTGTACTTTCTGAATGAGCGTTACAAGCTACCTAACCGACCATATCACGCTAGCTAGAATGGCCCTCGCCACCGAGAGGGCCGGCGAGCGGAGAGCCGTGCAGAGATGGCCGGGCTGGGAAGCCACGGACGATATACGAATGGCATAAGCCTTGCAACCATGGCGAGCAGCCGGACGGCGATAGAGAGGCTGCCGCCACCTGTTGCACGAGTCTGGCAACGGTAGGTTAGTGAGTGAAGAAGAGACCGCTGACCTCGACACCCGAATGCGATATGCGAGAGCCCACAAGGCTAGCTGGCGCGTCGCTCCCGTTGCACGACCCACGAAACGAACCAAGAAAGCAGGCGAGGAGTGGGTAACGGACAGGACGACGCCCGGGTGATGAAGCCATGGACAAGGGGGCCACAAGCAAGTGGCCTATCGTGATTGATAGCTGAGACGAATGTGGCGGCACGGATGTGGATTACACATATCCCGTCCGAGGAGACCCAATCGAAGTTGGAGAAACCGCTGGCATGCATCGAACGATGAGAAAGCGGTCTTGTAAAACGAATTAAGCGGCGAGCAAAGCTCGGCCGCAACCTTCAGGTCTCGTATGGCCTGTCAGCGAGCCACCACAGGGGGACCGAGAAGATTGGTCGACAATCGACCACACTGATGGAAGAAGGCCTGCAGGTAGAGAGGCAATCCGAGCGATCCAATGTATGCTCAAGGACAGCGCACGGAGTTTCCAGTCGGCAAGACAAACAATGCATCGGCATGCATTACGAGATTGCGAACGGTTGAGCGATCGAATCAAAGTATCCAGCTAGACTCCAGAGAGACCTTGGGGTTGCGACGAGCGGCAACACAGGTACGCGCAAGGTCGGGAGGTGCCAACGCAGACGTATCAAGGAGTGTCCACAGCGAACCGGAGGATCCAGTGGTGGTGCAAGTGGTCATAGCAACTCGAAGAAACACACAGGAACGCAGTGAGTCACGTCGACAAGCCGCGGGACAGTACCGGCGCGACGAACTAGTCGGAGGGTGACGCTGGGCGTGTCGTTGAAGGTCACAAAGGAGGTCCAGTGAGATGGAGGCGGTGGTGGACGAAGTAGCGGCGACCAGCAGGCACACGAAACGAGTGATGTGTTCCTTTCCTATTTGCCACCCCTTGTTGTTGCTGTGTTCAACTTGCAAAAGACTAATCCGAGTCAAAATCATGGATGAAATGGTTTCTCCCTTAGCTGATATTGCGCACTCAAGTACTCAGCCGCACTGGCCAAGTACAGCCTGTTAACTGCTTCATGAGTTGTCTGGCTCTCAACATGATCACAATGCATTTCTCTCTCTTCGCTGTCCTCTCGTGACTAGTTTGGCTGCACTGGCCGTTGTCACCGCCTTGCCACCTGAGGACCTGCAGCCCTGGGCAGTGTCTCTTCTGAGGAACCCACTGGGGACCCGTAGTAGCCCGCCTGTAAGCCTAATATCGAAGTTGACAATGGACATGTGCTCATGAATCTGACAGGTTGCGCGACGCTGCCAGTGGTTCGGCCTTTGCGAATGAATATGAGATTGAACCATCCAGGATGGACTCAGTTGAATACGATGTGCTGACCGACTCTATGGTCCAGCTCGACCCGGGCCGCTTCCGTACAGTTCCCAACAGGACGGCAGCGATTTGGATGCGCACATTGACAGGCAAACTTTTCTGAAGCACAGATACTTCCAGCTATCAAAGTGCATGACACCCTGCCGGCGCATGCACGCGAGCTCAGTCCTTTCCTTCCGTCATACACTACCCAAGTTGTCATGCTGTACTGCCGGGCACGGCAGATCGGCTGTCACAACAGTGAGTGCGAGAATTGTCAACGTTGAGCCGAAGAAACACACTCATTTTCGATTGTTGGACATGGCTCGAAAACCGAATTATGTTTTCTCGATCGACCACCGCAATCTGATGGTCACCGAAGTGGATGGAAACTGCCACGTCGAACCTTACACATTTGATTCCGTCTATCTCCACGCTGCACAACGCCATCATGCACCCTCACGTGTCGACAACTATTGGGTTCATGTTCATGCGGTTTCAAAGCAGCCCATCAAGGTATCCATCCGGGCCATCTTGAGGTTCACAGGTTCTCCACCACCACTACCGGGAGGTAAGCCTACATCCAGCTAGAACATTCCGAGAGACTCATGCGTTCACTTGCACCCCAGCGGCTCGCCTGCTCTGAGCTGACCCAGATGTCCATCTTCTTCTGGAAATGGGAAATGGCGTGACGCACCTCAACTTCCTGATCAAATGCACTCAATTCACACCACCGACTATCTCCACTTTGCTGTAAAATCTGAGTGGGGCGGAATCGCTGTCACGGTGGACGATCAAACTCATGTACATGCCCCCCCAAGGATGGGTACGTGGAGTCCCGAGGTACTACATCATTATCATGAATGTATGTCCCTGATTGTCCTTTCCGCCTCCGTAGTCCACTGTGACGTATGTTGGTGTCCTACAAATGTGGTCGTTCCTCAATGAGGGATGTCCCAAAGAAACCGTCATAAGAGACACCGTGCGCACTGGGATGGCTGATAACAATCCGTCACGGGTCATCCAGTCCTTGGATGCAACATTGGTGACTCGTGGGTCTACACTTGACTGAAGACTAAAACGCATCCGTGCATCAGACCATCCGATTCAGCTACAACGAGTGGCATTGTCACGTCCACGCCCCAGCTGATAGATCAATTCGTACCGATTGTCCCCAGTAGCATGGTAGTGCCTTCGCCGAGGGCTTTCAAGGCATTCATGACCACCTTGCGCTCGACAGAGTGTGTATATTCCCTCGCGTGCGATCATATCTCAATGTGCATCACGATTATCTCGCCTTGCAGATGCACCTCGTATGCTTTGTTCGTATCGTGGCACACATCAGGACTTCCCCTTCGCCCCCCTGCGAAATGGGGCCACGGCCATCTGCATCTCATGCTCTTAGATGTCTGGACTATGTTTGGGTGGCCAATGTCAGAAGTCAGTAAGATTATTACATGTCGGGTTCTGCATCTCGTTAGGCCACGCTTGCTGCCTCGACAAGTCCGCCATGTCTAGAGATTGGTTGTGCAACAGCTTTAGATCGAGCGGAAGCGGAGAGCGATGCACATTATTACAGTTACCCTGCGTAAGCTAAAAACCATAGCACCACATGAATGTGGCCAAATGCATAACAAAATTCCACATACGAAAGCACCCCGAGTTTATGTAGACATGTTAAAGAGAGCATAAGACAACTCTGAATGCTGCGATCATCAAAGGCCCTAGGCCCTTGTCCCATGGGAGCCCGCTCCTTACCGACTCCGATAACCAAACCCTTCAAAATACCCCGAATCGCGCATGAAGGACGTCCAGCGTTCATCCAGTCGTGACTCTTGAGAGACCAATCCAAGTTCAGTCAGCTCCGAGGGTGCCCCCGGTTGTGAGGGAAGATGTGTATGCGGTGGCTGTGACGGTTGCGCCCGTGGCTGTTGGTATGGCGGCGCAGATGTTAGTTCGTAGGCATGTGGATGGTGGCTCGGATAGCCGTGTGATTCGGGCCTGTTCGCCGCGGGATAAGTCGCTGAGCCGAATTGAGCAGAAACGCCCGAGGTTTGCTGGGCCCATGTATAGGACGGTGTTGTCACAGGAGCTGGCTGCGGCTGAGACGTGGGTGCCAGTGAAGGAGGTTGGTGTTGCGGTGCATATGGGTAGTGGGATCGCCGCGGTGGTCGCCACTGTGCCGTAACGTGAGGCTGAACATTCGGATGGGTATGGTCTGTATGCCGAGCCGGGAAGTGTAGTTGGCCTTGCTCAGTATGTGCCCAGCGGTCGACAGAGGATGTCGAACTCTCGGCTCGATACAATTGTGGGACAGATGGCTCTGGAAGGCTGTCTGGGTACGGCATGAATCCGGATCCACGCATCCCTTCAGGTGCTTGTTTCGACTTTGGCAGACGCCTCGTTGATACGAACCGCGTTCTCCCGGCAAAGATTGCCAGCTCGTCGTCGTCTTCGCCCTCTACTTTGACTGACCACTGTTGTCCCAACTGGTCGATTGGCTTCTCGTTCTGAGATGCAGCTAGTGCGTTGTGTGCCTTCTCACTTAATTTAGTTAAGATTGGCTGCAAAGAGTGGCCCAGTGAACAAAAGAAAACTGAAATTCAGTTTCAGCAGATCTTACAAGTGCCTTTGCCGCCCTACGACTATGCATCGCGACTTTCGTGAAGAGCACGCAGGCTTCATCGAGCTCCTTAATCGCGTTGGACGCCAGGGGTGAGCGAGGGCCACGAGTCACGATAGTGCCAAAGACAATCTGTCTTAAAAACATTAGCATATTACAAACTATGGAACAAATTATCTCCGAACCGCTGCCGAGAAACCATACTGCCAAGTCGACCAGAAACGCGCACAGAGATGAGGCCAGCCTGCATACTGTGCTCTTATTGTCCGCAGTATAGTCGATGATGCTCGATATGTGGCGAGGAACGACGGCGCATATTGACTCTTTAGTGGATTGACAGGGCTTTCGATGATGGCCTGCGCAAAGAAGCTTCGATGTATGTGAAGTAAGACTAGTAGAGGGTACCACAACATGTGATTGCTTGTCCGAAACACTGAAAGAACGTGACTTACTAACTTCTCTTGCATGTGCCATGACAAAACGGGCCATGGCCTCGGGGATTGAAATGTCGTCTGTAGGGATGGTAGGCACGGGGGCAGCCACCGACAAGACTGCATGTGCCGCATCTTCAGGTATGGGGAACTCGCGCACTTTACGATCAAGCTCCATGATCGTGGCATAGCTAGGTATTTCGGCTGTTAAGGTCCGTGCAGCAACCTCAGCCACACATTCAGATGCAAAACGGTAGTTCCATGTCTCAACTGGGGACAGAAAGAACAGTGAGTCGATGGTAAGTGGAGTACATGACCACGTACAACCAGCACTGGGGTCAGTATCCATTTTCTCGCTAGCATTCTCACTCTGTGGGAATCGGCAATCGACGTAAGCGCGAGAGAAACTTGGTGGTCTGCCCGTATCGAGGCTCTTCAGGTAGAAAGGTAAGATAGGTATCAAACTCTATGATGTTTACCTACATGCCAAGAATCCGCAACGAAGAGATCCCAAAAGAGAATCCGGCGCCGTTGCACAATTTTGTCAGGCAAGCCCCATCTTGTACTATCCCGGTCTAACCCCACAGGTCAGGCGCTAAAAACTTCTTTAATCTAAATGGAACACCCACGGAGACCAACCTGGTAAAACGGAAACGAATGAGATGAGATATTTCCCAGGACATAAGGACACACAGTTTGGGCCAGATGCGCGGCAAGAACGATCAACGACCATGTGGTCTCCATACTGGTTTCCTTTCCTGACAATTCGTTCCCACTCATGGCGTTGTAGATGCTGAGCAAATGAAGCGCCTGAATGGTGACCAGAGACGGCTTTTCAAGCACGGGCTGCAAACAAATAGCCGCACGCGCTATCTGATGATAGTGCTCCGCTTCGGCGTTCCCGGGATCCTGAGTAAGATCAACAAGTGCACCAATTGCGAAAACGAGGAAAAGCAGCGCAAGCTCGTGGCAGCTCTTGTTTTCACCCGTCGCCTTGGGGGGTCCATTCGCATAATATATCGGAAGGAGCTCGTCCATGATCTGATCTTTGGATACACCACGGAACAACCAACCGGCCTGTTCACAGTACGTCTGTGTGAGGTAACTGGCGCGTTCCCAGTTTGGCAAGTGCCCTTCGATGAATTCACGGACAGTACCAGCTGGGCCCATTGGAGAAAACGGGAAAGCCTGCGAAAACATTCGAAGATCTTGGGGTAACGGGGGAGTCTCCAGGTTCCTTGCCGAATCCGGTGTTGAAGAGCCCGCCCTGTCTTGCTGGGCCATGTTGTCAGACTGATAATAGGATGAACGTGGATGCTCGGCTTAAAGGAGATAGTGACTTGCCATCAAAAGACACTTGACATAAAGCGGTGATCCAAGTTAAATAGGATGGAAGCGTGCATAATCGTCAAGGGGAAACACACCTCCGATCCACCGGTGGGTCCAAAGAAGCGCGATATACCATGGTCGGTGATCGAAAGCGTTCCAAATGCGTCCAGCACTTCTGGAGAGTGGCCTGGAGTACCAGACTCATCGGGTGGGGTGAATGGATCATCGTCCTGGTGACTGACCCCCAGAAGGTCTTCGCGAAGGAGTGGGTGAGGCTCCGTCGAGTGCTGAGACTGGAGGTTGCTTAAGGCATCTTCGAGTTGCCGGATCCGCTCGCTCATTTTAGATATCCGGCGATGAAGGTGCTCGGTGGCCGCGAGAACGAATCTGACGTGAAGCGCTTAGATGAAGATTGCCGGTAAAGAGGTCACATTGTCGCACCGGGTTCCCTGGCCAGTAGACAGGCTGCCTGTGAGAGAAACCCCACGATTATGCAAGTGAAGTGCTCGGATAACGAAACAACGAACCATTAGGACACAATGCTGCGCAACCCCTCCTCTGCGTGAGAGAGAAATGAGCGATGTGTGGCTCAACCGACGCGAGAAGGCGACACCTACCTGGCATGATTGGCAGGGGATTTGCTTGTCACACTTTATCTTCAACCTTTCGGGTGTGCCATTTGGTTAGAATGTGGAAAGGGATTAGTGCATAACACGCGCGGTGATCGCACCTCCTACACTCAGCACACGAGATCTGGCCATTGTTCCTCTTCTGTTCAATTTCGCGTGCATGGCCACCATCAAATCTGTACTCCTCAACCTCTTTACGGCTCGCCTTGCGTTTCAACTTGCCCTTGGTGGGTTCTGGAGGCATTGAAAGTGGCGGGAAGGCGACGCTGCACTGTTAAACCAGGATGCGCGGTTCTCGCCTGGGAGAAAGTTAAAAGGTGCCGTGGTGGTGTGAAAATCCGATGGCAAATTCAAAGAGATTGACAGACGACACGCAGGGATCAAAAAAAAAAAAAACAATTGGTGTCATAACACACAAGGGCCATCAACCGCTGCCGAGGCCACTCGCCAATTAATACACCGGCTCAACTCTCCTCCTAGGAATCGTTTCCTAACAATTCCCTAGATCAAGAAAATATCCCGTGTAACAGATTTCACACCCAGCGGCACCATGTCACCAGGCATGCCTCATGGATCCTGACAGACACGGTGGACCATACCAACTCGCCAATTGGCTTTTCAACCTGAAAGATTTTAGACACCTTCAAATGCTCAACGTTAGATTCGGAAGGTCCAGCACGAGGCTTGCCAAATACAACATCATTGGACCCGTTCGGTCCCGAGGCTCCGTTCAAAAATCGGCTGTCACATTGCATCCCATTGTCTCCTATAGCTATAGTCTATTGCTGATAGTGGATGTTAGTTCTAACATAGCCTGACGTCAGGGCTGCGCAGAAAGCTCTTGACAGAAAATTACTACGATTTCGCACGAACTGCGATGAAGTCACGTCTTAAAGAGGCAGTGCCTATCATATGATGTCAGTGCTGCAGCCGCAAAGTTCAGAAGGATTCCAGTCGCCAGCGAGATAATGAACTCCACTTGCATTCCCCGGCGTAGCGAACGCTTCAGATAGTATAGAAGAGCTATTTGGAGGCGCTAGAAGACCGTAAGAGAGCTTTGGAAAGAAGTGGACGTTGTCTTTGTCCAACTATGGGAGAGGGAAGAGGCGTGAAGAGCTTCTTATCGGTGACCGGTACAGCGTTAGAGTACTGTAATTTCCGAGGAATGAAAGGGGCAATCTGGGGCAACGGATGGAATGACAGGGAACCTACCACCAGGCTGCTATAATACTGCACCATTTGAGTTCTACCCCACCGGGGAAAGTGATAACATTGCAAGCGCACTTCGAATGAAACGGCGTAAAGAGCGCGTTAAACATACCAATCCAACCACCTTCTCATGTTGGGGGAAGTTCGGGAAGAGTCGCTGTGCCAGATATGGGTAATAATGGGTAACCACAACCTCCACAATGCGAATTGTTGTGCCACATTTCACAACAAACAAAGCGGAGAGGTCTTTTGACATCAAAAAGAGGTGTGGACGACAAGCCTTTGGTTCATCCCCTTGTCCCCCCTCCCCCAACAATTTACCTTGGTCATACCAATCTCGTGTCACGATGTTTCGCATTGAAAGCGTTGCCCAAGCGTCTTGTCCTGATCGCCAAATACCACCTCGGCGGCAACAGCTCCCATGCAGCAGATGCCATACTGTCATTGAATACAGCCAAGGAACGGAATGGAGCGTTGTCAACGGGCTAGCGAACGAGCACTGGGAGGCATGCCCGATGAAGCCACATGCGAGGCTAGCCCACATGGCGCGCACGCTCACTTCCCCGTCCGACACAGAGGTCGCGTTACCTCCACCAGTAGCCTCGGAACAACGTAGCTGCTCAAATCCAACCACAGAGTCCGTTGGCTCCTCAAACAATCCTTGGATCTCAACAGGATGCGAACGAAAACGGAGGACCTTGGAGCAACGAAAGGTGGAACTTGAGCAAGACGAGTACGCAAAACGCATAACGACAAAGAGCGTTGTTTGCGGAGGATGCCGTAGGGAAATTAGCCTTGATAAGAGGTCGAAGTATTATCCTGGCCTATGGCACAAGCATAGAAGTAAATGCCCTGGCATCGAGAAGCTCGAGGTCAGTGAAAGTTCGACTAGAAAACTGGGGAATACGCTGACATGTTTGAAGCGCGAAAAAGCCATGGTACCACAAGCACTTGAAGGCTTGCGACAAGTGTCCTGCAGTGTCATCACCCCGTCTGTTGGTGACCATGGTTATGGAGACGCGCTGCCGCTTGATCTTGCAGAATACCAGAGTCACAGTGCAACAGCCGCACACCGATCGATTCCCCATTGTGACTCGGAGAATACGTCCAGTGATGATGAGGAGGAGGATGAAGATTTGCTGCCGTCATCATTTCCAAGTGAGTCCGTCGTGCTTCATGAGTATACACCGCACTGAGGGAATGAAACCGTCTGTCCTACCGTGCACGAATCAGCACTAAACTGCGCCTTTTACCATGCCCAACAGCAGAACCTGAGCCACTCCAACGGATGGGCATACCGGTACGCTACCAAAGAAGAGATTACCACCAACCTCTTCCGTGGTCAGAATGAACCATACGTTCGTCCAGTCAATCGTCCTTTTGCCCAGCCAAGTCTATGGGTCGGAGGTTACTGTGAAACATCGTGCTGTGTCATCAAAGACTCCCGGGTTGAGCAAGCCGTTCACACCCAGACAGCCAAGGAGCTAAGCGAATAGGGAAACAGCATTGCGCCGCATACCCTGTCCTCATACGATGATCTGTCTTCCCGTTGAGTGGCGTGCCCCTGGGAGTCAGAAGGAGGGATACAACACGGCCTAGACGGCCCGTTGAAAGAAGCAAATTATCTAATTCGTAACTAAATTTTAACTTTAGTTCAATGTTTTCCGTCCCCTTCTTCTATTCACGTTGTCTCAGAATATGACATTGCGCCACATACACTGACCAGCCTCGAGGCTGCACTGGTACATGAGGCAGAGGGGACTGGGTTCACTGCCAACACCTCGATAGACCATCCTCTCACACCATAACATGCATGAACGACCATATTTCGAGACTGTCCGAGTAAGCGACTAGCTTTTTTCCATTCGCAGAATCAAAGTTCAGGAATATAAATCCAGTCGTTTGCCAACGTCCCCATCATCGAACATGGAGTGGATACTGCGTCTTTTCTGGAAGCCTCGGACGGGCTTGTAAAACTATTTGGTACGCTTTTCTATTACGTCTCCCCATCTACATTTCTCCTCATTTAGTACACCTGCAGATTTACTCGGCTCTGGCGTTTTCGGATTTGTCCAGGCAGACATTAAGGGCAACATCGAGGAATGCCAACGGTTTTCTATTCACATCTTGCAAGAAGTTACTTAGTTTTTTTTGTCCCCACAGGGTGTTCGGTCGCGCTATCGAGATGCTTCCCAGCTTTCCACAACACTTGAGGATCTTGTTAGAAGCGAAACGTCAGAAGGACTTCGTAATGGAACCGCTTGCTTGATACGCCTAACTCGGTGAGCAACACTCCCTGTCTTAGTTCGGCACACGACTGACCATCTTGAAATGGATCAATTTCCAGCGGTCTCATGTTTCTATGCAAAGCATTGCAACACATGCAGAATGATCCTTCTATAGAACTGCACGTGTGTTTCAAGCGCTCATACGATGAGGTGCTCAGGCGTCACCACTCGTTTGTCGTGCGTTCGTTGGCCGGCGTACGTGATCTCGCCTCGCCCGACTTTGGGTGATTTACCAGTTGCCCTCCATTGGTTTAGGTCGCCGTCAGGGCGGTACCTTACCGCCGAGATTTTGTTGCTCGCATCTCACAAGGAGGGGACAAGGAGAAGTTTGGAACTGAGCTCGCGAACTGGCTCGGTGGACTCGATATCATCGCCGACCGTCTAAAGGCATTCTTAGAGGAAGGAGGATATGGAAGGGTGTGATTGGTGAAATATTGTTCTCACGCTATCTGATGGAGAATTGAAGTAATAGAATTCTGCCACGTGGACAATGTTAGGCGTCGATGTTCTTTGAAACTCCCTTTGTTCCCTCTGCAGTGGCAGTCGCATCAGGACGGGGGATGCAAGTTCCCTCCAGCACTATATAGGAGGCGGCACACGATTAAGAGTCCGCGGATTCGGTTGACCACAGCGTCAATGATGTTTACTCCGCTCTGGACATGACCGCTGAGCGGCTTGGTGGACGCTGTCATACAGTAATGGTGGAGGTTATCTATGACAGGTTCCCCGTAAGTCATGTCAGGTCCACATCCAGAAAAAATTTTGTGCTACCTCGATCCGGGAGGTCAGATGACATTTGATAACAGACAGATCACTATTAATGTAAGAAACCCAAGTGACACAAGGGAAATCCATATTGTTTCCAGCAGGTATGTCTTATGCAGCTGGCAGTAGCCGTGACACACAATAATATATCATACTTCGAAGAATGTCATATCAGATTGCCCGTAAGTAGGAACGGGCGCAGAGTCTAGCCAGAATATGCTCCAAGGTTAAGTACCCCCCCAAAAAAAAAAATCAATATCCCGTGCCTCAATGAAGGGTGTTATCGCGATCGACGCCTGCATGGCCACAGCGCAACACGTACAAAGTGCTCCCAAAGGAAATTGGCCTTTCAAGTGACGGCAGCGTGACACTGGTTCAAAACTTAACCCTGCGGGGAAGCTGGAGCTAACACTCGCACGGCGAACATGGAAGATTAAGACAAAAGAACTGGGAATACCCCTCGTTGCGAGTGGAACCGCGTGGACGCTGGGAGGCTTAACCATATGAGTCCATGTGTTTTCCTGAGCTATGTCAACGGCGATCAATTGAATACGACATAGGCTGAAGCTCCGAAGATGCGGTCGATTTACATACCGATTTTTCGTCTACATACATTGAAAAAAAAAGTTCTTCACACGGAATTAAAAAATAATGATAAGGTAAAATAAAGCAAAGAATGGAAAACAAATCGACGTACCCGGATGTCAGCTTGTGAGGACTGTCCAAATAGGTGTAGCTCAGGTGTGAGCACCTGCATTTTATCCTAGCAGAAGCAACGTCCTGTTGGGAGATGTCACTAGGGTGACGTGGAATGCGCGGGGAAATTCAGATGTGGCCTGGCAGCTGAGTGCTTGACACTGAAACGCAAGAGAAAGGTGGGACAAGTCCAAGGGTGGCAGGACAACGACAATATTCACACCACGCGGAGGCGATTTCGGGCCACCACGACATGAAGGGAGCAAACATAGAGTTCCGTCTTAGGCCCGAGGGAGCAATATGACTGCTGCAAAAACAAACTGTATGTAACAGAAGATCAATATGGATACACACATAGAAAGAGAGTAACCGGGATGGCTGAATTGCACCGCTAGGAGCGATCGAATCATGACCGAAAGCATCGCATAATGATAAAGAACAGCCCAGTGCATGAAAGCCTGGCGGTGCTCACAGGACAGCCGATTTGATATCACGTTTCTGGAAATGCCGGATGAGTGTGCAGAAATGAAGCGTGATAGGATAAGGGAAGAACATCAGAGGTAACACTTCCATGGAAACGTGGACAGAAAATTGAAGTAGCGGCCCACCGAGACTGGACCCGAGTCACCTAGGACCTAGCTTTGCAGACTCGGGACGGGAAAAGCACCTGGGAAGTGACATGCAAAGTTTCGACCCCGGCAGCTACGGAAAAGGAACGGACATGTGTCTCGAGGAACGTTCCTGGATAATTAACGATAAAATGTTCTGCGGAGATTGAATATGTCCGTGCGAATTAGACTTTGGTTATGTTCTCGAAATCCCGGATCTGTGACATATTTTTCTCTTGTTTCTGTATATACGTTTTGGACCCGAACTAGTTTACACACATATTAACCCCTTCTCTCTCGCTCTGCATCATCTATCCCTTTTTTCCCTTTTTTTTTCTGCCAGCGCCGCTGCTTCCAGTCGCTACCCTGAGCCTATCCATATTCCGTGCATATGGACGCGGCCACCCATCCGTGCGTGCTCTCTTCAGCATCCCCGCTGATCTGACGAGAATCGTGACTGGTAGTGCTGCCACTTCATCGTCTCTGCCCGCCCCTTCGTGCGTATGATCCTTTGATCCGTCTTCACCCACACTTACTAGCACGTCAGGAATCCTCGCAAGCGCAAGACGCCCCCGGCGCGAGGTCACTCTCCCGAAGATGATACCAAGTGTGCCAAAACCTCTCCCACAGCGCCGAAAGGCGAGTATGAAACAGGGCGTGTCATATGTGAGGTTTGTGGAGAAGGTGTTTCCTTCCGAGATGAAGCAACCGGCGGTTTTACCTTGAAACATTGGGACGCGCATCGTCAGCAATGGTATGTTACGTTCATGTGTCTCTGATATCATCCATCGACGCGTCACCTCACCCACCATAGTGCCAACACTACTCAGTCAGTTCCGGAACCAGTGATCTATACCCCAGAGAGTACAGCAGAGGCCCTCGCGAATCCACCACCAAAACGTCGCCGTGCCAAGCGATCAGAAGAAGAGCGTATTGATTACTTACGCGCAGACCCCTATGTCGCCCAGTTTGAAGCCTATCGCGTCTTATGTGCTTCCTGTGACAAGTGGATTCGCCTGCGCCCTAATTCCACGTATTGTTCCATTCCATGGGATGCCCACAGGAAGAGTTGCCTATCGAAGAAAATGTACGTTTTTCATTGGCTTATCCTGCTACCACCGAATTTCACATCATCACTCAGAAACAACAAGAACAACTATGGTTTGGAGGAGCGCAATTCTCTACTGTCCAAGGATCCTGATGTCCGCAAATATGATGCCGAGCGTGTGCTGTGTAACATCTGCGACCAGTGGCTCCCTGTCAGCTCAGAAAACCATATGCAAGCTGTGCAAAAATGGTTGCAACACCGCTCGATTTGTCAGAAGTACGTGGCTCAATTGGCTACGCCCCCGACCCAACTAGAGCCTTCCTCAAGTTCCAGGTTCGTCCTTTCGCCTTTTCCGTTATTTACGCTTAGGTCGGTGCATGGGTAGACCTCATACCGATGATGCACCCTCCCGCTCCGCTGGTCCTAGTGAACCCAGTGTTCTCCATGTAGGAAGCCCGCGAGACGTTTCACAACCAACCATGGAGCCCTCTCCCACCATCTCCAAGTCTGGTGGTATCCCAGGCTCTCCCTCTTCGTCGTTCAAAGACCTCACGCCAACTAATTTCCCTCCAGCTCACGAGTCTCGCCGACGAAATGCTGAACAACGGGCGGCTACTCTCAGGGCAGACGCGCTTGTCGGAGAGGTCGAACCGAACAGAGTTTTTTGTACCCTTTGCAAGAAATGGGTGCAGCTCAGGCAAGACAGTTCTTATTGTGCATACCCGTGGTTGCAGCATCGTGGAAAATGTTTAGCTAGACAGTGGGTCGCCTCTTTTCTAATCTCTGTCCTTCTATCTCTCACACACGAGTGTACCTCTTTCTCCTGTTCATTCGCTGTCTATTCACCGATGGTACGGGCTGGCTCTTGTGGGCTATGTTAGCGGGAGGCGCGCGCAAAAAGCCGCTCAAGCGGCTGACGCGAGGGCCAAGGGAGGTCAACCGGCCGCAGAGGACAGCCTCACCGATGACGACGCGTCTGCCGAGGACGAGCTTGACTCTGACGATGGTCCTGTCGATGGACCCGAATCTGACCGGGCGGAAGAGAGACGTAAAGTGAAGGCTCTAATACAAGAACCTCGGCTTCCTCCGCCTTCTGCGAAGAAATCCCGGTTGGTTGATAGCGCCGACAACCGACTCGGTCCGCCATGGCCAGCCACATCTTCTGATGCCACAACGAATGGTGGCTCTCTTCGGAAAATACAGCCCCCGCGCGCGATACGTCCAAAAAGTAAATATGAAACAGACGGTGTTGCCACTGTAGAACCGGGGACGTCGGCAAGCAGGGTATCCCGGAGGTTGATCTTAGGTTTGGCGGATCTGGACTCAGTGCATGGCCGGTACGTGGTTCTGGTCTTTCCTTTTTTTACCATCTTGTTTCTCTTGGTTTTTATTGTTTTATTGCTTTTGTTTCAAAAAAACGGGATTGTGGATTGTTGATCATGCCATTTCTATTTTGTAGCATGAATTTCATATTCTCATCCATTGCGTATCTCTTCATGGCTACCTACGAATCGACTGACGACATGACGGTATCTTCGTTACTGACCTACCTTAACGCCGCTATGCCTCCGGATAAACATGAAGACTTTGACACTGCTGAGGTCGCCAAGGCTGTCGCTGCCCTCTCAGACAAGGGCGACATCATTTTCGAGGGCGATACCTTGCGCCTTCCAGACTAAGGGCGTTCATGGCATCTACTCTGTCGCAGTTGTATGTATGTCCATATCCGCCGCTCTCCGCCCGGCCCTCCTTGCCACGCCACGCAATGTATTATATTGTGTTTTTTTTTCTTGGTATCTTGGACGCTCCCGTCGGCTGGACGCTGCGCTTATTCCTCAAACGTGATCGCATACTGATACCTTCTTGGATGTTCTATCTCTATCTCGCTTTCGTGTCGCATACCACCGCTGTGTTCTGTATATCCCCCGCACGTGTTTCCGCTCGGTTCGCTTTATGATCATTGCCTCCCTTCGGTCACATACACACCATTGTTCGTCCTCTTGTTGCTAAGCACGCTGCACAGTCTTGTATAACCCATCCGTCTATACCGACTAATGATTGTATCCATGTTAAAACTGTCCCACTTTCTCTCGAACCTATTTAAATGCGCACGAGCCAGCTGGTAACAATGACACGTGAGGGCAGTGCGATAAGAGAAAAAGCAAGGAGGCCAATAACAGAGTAGAGTTCGCCGAGCCCTGGGTACGTGGCGATGTTGAACTCAACGACGCTTTGGTGCTGCTTTCTTCTTGTTGCCACTTACAGTCCCAGCGCCCCGTCCAGTGCCTGAAGCCAGTGCCACAGCCTGCAAGGAACTCGAGTTAAGAAGAGACACGCGGGAGAACACCAAACCTGGTCAACGTCCAATTTTTCCATCCCAGTTCCCCTGCCATGCTTCTACATATGAGGATCACGCAAGGAAACGTCGGAGAAGAAGCGCGGAAAAGGGGAGTGGCCAAGAGAGGCAGTCAAAAAAAGATGAACAAAGGATAGAACAAATAGATGCACCACTCGCCGCGCGGGTCGCAAGGGCTCATCCTCGACCTCGGCGAACATGACTCGTTTCCCCGTCGCCACTGGCGGCTGTTCATCCTCGAAGTTTGCGATGTCGTCGGTGTCTTCTCTGCAAAGTTTGGCAAAAGTAGAGTGGCCATTCGATCGACTAGAAGGACCAGGGATAAATTGATTCACGGAGGCTCCGTCGATGACATGAGCTATGGTGGTCGAGGGGTCCTCGTGTCCAACGCCGCGGATTTCCGGGTGATGATCGGACGATGGTACTTGCGGCATGGGGGCATCAGCGGCCACTGAGTTGCTTTGTTCGTCAGTGCTCTTTACGGAGGACTAATTTTGCATATTCGGGTCAGCAAGAACGCCGAATCGAATTTCGCCGACCTCGTAGATCCGGCGGGCTAGGATAATTTCCAGCTGTGTGATCCTTGCTTCGTGTTGTTTAATCATGCTGTCACGCTACAAACAATTGAGCAAATGATGGTTACTCGATTCACGACACATACCCGTTTAATTTCGTTGGTCTTTTCCACCATCTCCCGATCGTGGATTGCTCGGGCCTTCCGCATTATCAGAGCAACCAATGCCTTCTCATCGTCATTCTGCGGGGGGTAGCTGCCATCATTACAAAGCAACGAAGGGAATGGAATTTACCAAATCATTATTCTCGTATCGGTTGGAAATAGTCGCAGCCCGGTCTGCCAGTCTCTTTTCGGTTGCTTCTAGCTCAGCAATGCGTACCTTCAAAGCCCCCGCTTCTCGCTCGCGTTCAGTGGATGGGACTTCCGCCGCGGCAAGTTGTCTAGCCATTTCCTGCATATGGTTGTCTTTCTCAGCAAGCTCCGTGAGAAGTGACTCGATCTTGGTTTTCGCTTCTTGTACTTGACCAACCGCCTCCCTCTTTCCCAACCTCTCAGTTTCCAACAAGGCTTGGAATGCGCCGTCCTTGCGGGACAATTCGATCTGAAGGGCTTGATACGATGCAATTTTGTCTTTGATCTCCTTGTCGGCATGATCAAGTCTGGCCTTCAAGACGCCGTTTTGTCCTTGAAGATGGATTATCTCGCGTTTGGAGTCAATCGATGTTTCCTTGGAGGAAATTAGCACGAATGACAATCTGTGTGGAAGATGGACACCAACAGTTGCTTGACGTTCTGTTGCATGGAGGCGCTCCTGCTCGAGCAATGATTCAGCGTTCACGCAGAATACCCTGCTGTTTACCTGCAGCTCGCCGACGGATTCTTTCGACGCAGCCAACGCCACGCATTGATCGTCAAATCGTTCCTGAAGGACCTGCAAGCGCAGTGGCAGAGGATGTACAGGAGCACATGCACGCAACTCTTACTTTCAGGGAAACCTGGCACCCAGCATATCTGAGAAAGTTGAGTAAATGCGAGCCTTCCCAACAAAACTGACCCTTACGTTTCGCGATATCCGTCGGCCTCGCGCTTCATGTCATCAAAATATTGCAGTTTGTCCACCAGAGCATCCCGCTCAATCAATATCTTTGCTATGTCGGATGAGAGTGTCTTTTCACGAGCTTGCACTTCAGCAAGTTGGCATTCAACTGATTGCAGATGCTCTTTGACTTCATCACGCTCAGAAAGTAGACGCGAAGCTTGTTGTGTCAAATTTTTCTCTAGGCCCTTCGCAGAGTCGAGCCGACCCTGCAACTCGTGGTTATGATTCAGGGTCTGAATTATCTCTTCTTCTGCCTTCCGTGCCCTAAACAGAAGTTAGAGGAATATCACAGACGAATGATGGGGTTACCGTGCATCAAGATCCTTGGCGTTACCCTCTTGGAAGTCGATCGTGTGGCGAAGGGTACGGAGTTTTGCGTCTTGTTCTTCATGAAGCTCTTCACGCGCAGTCATTCTTGGCGATGACGGTTAACCCGTGATATCCGAGGGGTGTAATGGAAGGACGTACTCTTCCCTCATTGAGGCTATCACGGACTGCGCTTCCTGCAAACTTACCATTTATACACAAGTTAGTGATGTCGGCGGTTGCGGGCGTGAAACAATTTACCGCGTCTGCGTATGCGCCAACTGTTGCTCCATTTCATAAACCTTCGCCGTAGCCTGTATCGACTCATGCTTTTGTTCTTGTAAATATCGCATGACTTCTATCATTTGATCGGCTTTTTGATCATCAGCATTGTATTCGTACAATGATGACTATCTCTTACCAGACTGACGGATTTTGGGCGAGGTTGATTCAGATCGGTTCCTATCCGCTGTAGTCAACTCTTCTAATTCCAAGATCCGGGCTCGCGCTTCTGCTAACTCAGTGCCCATGGTGTGTAGTTTATCACGAAGTAGGTCTGCCACCTGTTGGGCTGCGAAAACCATTGTTGGTGCGACTTGCCCCTGACTGATCGCCGACCTACTCTTCGAAAGCTCGGAACGGAGTTCATGGACTGTTTCTCTTGTTTCAGTGCTCAAGATGAACCGACCGTCTTCGTCGAACATGGATTCAAGGTCTGACGGAAATCCCAGCGCTCTGGACAGGGCAAAGATAATTAGGCAACAGGACGAACCTCGAAGACCGATTTGTGTGCTATCTCGCAAAGCTGCCAAACTTTCCATAGTCATCTTCGCCTCAGATATAAGTAGTGAATTCGACTCTGATTCAAGTTTGAAACTGTCAAACTCGGATTTGAGCGCGGAGTAGCTACGCAAGTAATTCGGTCAGAACTCTCCAAGAAAACGAATGCCACTTCACACTTTTTCGCAGTCCTGCCAAGTGTATCTCTGAACTTATCCATTGCCTGCTTGTGCGCGGTTTCCATCCGAGAAAGATTCCTTGAGAGGGTAGTATTCTCCTCGTTCCTGGCCACTACTTGCGATTCTAGGTCCGTTATATACTCGCGCTGCACTTTCGTTAGTTTCAGGGGTCATAATATAGGCAGTTATACGCACCTGTTGAGCCCATTCATTCTGCAACCTGCGGAAATTGGCCTCCATAGGAGCAAAAAAGTCCTTTGGCTCGATTTCGCCGACAGAAGGGTTCTGGACAGGTTCCTGTGTGTTCGTCTTGACAATCCTCTTAGGAGAATCTTTTGAGGACGGAGTGGACGACATAAATGTGCGTGAATTCAAACCAATCCCTGAATATATGCGTCGAAATTATCATTTGACTATCCACGACGGCATTCATGCGCATATGCACACCTATTGGCTCTGAGCTGAGCTGCGAGGATGTTCGCTAGAGAACAAAGCGTTCAAAAACACGGGGAAATTAGAGAAGCGAGCGACGGTTCGTCTTACCGATGCAGAGATAGGCGGCTTGCTATCTACGACCCCCGGAGTAAGGAGTGGATAAGCTGGACTGCCAAGATTGTACGACTCGGGGTGGCGCGATGAGAGCGACTGAGAAAAACCGCCATCAAACATCCTCTTTGTCGTACTCTCCAGGAGGGTCGTGTTGGGTTTTTCGTCGAGATTTGATCGTTTAAGTGGGGTACCGAAACCAGCGCCTATTAGGTTTACATCCTTTTTCTGGGAATGTGGTGCAAACTTGTACGGAAACATGGCTGCTGCTGGGATGTTGTTTTCTGGCAACAGGTAATTTGTGTGTTGGCTAATATTAACGCGCCGATGGACGCGTCCGAGCACGTGAGGCATGTGACATGTTATTATGTAACACGATCGA
Organism: Boletus insuetus; assembly: GCA_038093095.1. Taxonomy (NCBI): domain Eukaryota; kingdom Fungi; phylum Basidiomycota; class Agaricomycetes; order Boletales; family Boletaceae; genus Boletus; species Boletus insuetus. The sequence goes on from JBBPRQ010000153.1 coordinate 29,387, forward strand.
GCACACGAGTCATTAGATGCAACCGCGCATTGCAGCGACATGTAATAATCGAAGAAGAAACAAAGTACGGATACATGCTTACTTGAGATAATGCTTACTTCTGTAACGACGGTTCCCACTGCCGCTCTGTCCCTTAAGCACCGAAGTACGGGGATACGGGCTCTACACGTCTGAAGCGGCACGTGAATGATACTCATCGTAGCGGGAATAAGCCGGTAGAGGTTCAGCTTCTTCCGAGACACCGACGCCCAAAGCCAACAGCGGGAGCGTTGGGCTCAGCTGGCGGAAATCTCCCAGGAGGCCCGGAGACGGGACTCCCGTCAGCGAGGGTGCTTTGACTAGGGAATCGTGATGAACGGATGGCACAAGCATGCCCTCGGTGGTGGTCACATCAAGGAGATTAGTGGAGTGTGATGAATGCGTTCTCTGCGATCACCTTAACGATGGAAGGGGGTCAGGAAAGGCGGAAAAGGTGCCTCGATACGACAACGGGTACAACACCTCCATGATGCTGCTCGTAGAAGGTAAGGAGGGCGGATGCGTCTTCGTGGGCAGGATCTTGGGGTAGTGCGTGTGTGATCTGCCTCAGCATCAGCGTCCTCCTGAGGTCCTAACGAATGGCGATGAACGCGCAGCTAAAGGTAAACCATCCAATACGTGCCGAGTGTCTAGTGCATGAAATACAAGTGCAACCTGAACGCAGGCTATCTCTGCCATGGCGACAGTGTTGGAGAACAGCCCTATTCACTGTCCCCATCTAGCACGTCCAATTTCAACCAATGTTGTTCTGCGATGGGACCGCTCGTACCAGAGAGGATGAGCCGGGCACACCCGTGAGGCTGTGCTGTCCGCCTACGACTTATCATACAGGTGTTGGTGTACATACTAATACAGAATTCTGCAAGCATCCCATCTTCCTCTTCCGCGAGAATATCAATCGTTATTCCTCCACGCTTCATCCCAACCAAGCCCCGAGAAATCCCAAGCACCCGGGTCATCTCCATGAGTAACCCAGCCAAGCGTGTCCATCACAACACCAGCAGCTCGTACGAACACTGTACCATCCAACTCAGGGAATCCAGGAAACGTTTCGCCCCGGTGCCCCGCACCCAGGGAGGTCACGAGCTTTCTTGTGTCCGTAATGCTGTGCAGCATAGTACAGCGCCCTAATACACTTGACCGTATGGGCATCTGGAGCGTGAATGACGGATGCAGAGATGCTCAACCATGGGTTATACGTTTGATTCGGATCTCCAATTGCGTGAGCGTTTGGGGTGGGTGTCGCTGATGGCAGTCCCGGAGGCCGAGGAGCAGCGGTGTACGACATCACAAGACCTGCATCGATCCTGGGGCGACCGCGTACGAGTACATACATCATCGTCACCGGAAGAAACGACTTCAGCAATCTAACCTTGGAAGTGCTGCTTGGAATGATCTTCAGCAGAGATGGCAGGAAAAAGGTCGAGTTCAGTGTATGCATGAGGACAAAATCCAACCGCGGCTTGCAACCTCGTTTGCCTGTGGCACATAGGAGGAGAGTGGTCACCCACAACAACTCCTCGACCTTGACATCAAGATTCGATGCTTGGCTCTCCGATGAGGCACTGCTCCACCAAGTCGCACATAGCTTCTTTAGCTCCTCTGGACGACCATCCTTCATTGTATCCACCCGATACTGGCCCACGTCCTTGTCAGGGTCGTAGGCTACAGGTTTTAATGCGTCGGAATTATAGAGTTCGCGCAAGATATGAAGGAGAGGTTTCCCCGTTTCTTTCTCATCCCTGATAGACGTATTCGATGAATCGTTAGGTGTATCTGGTGCAGTAAAGTCCACCAAGTCGGAAACTACGTTGGAGTGTACGGCAGTCTGGGCAAGACCTAAGGTGGGATGAACCCCGATTTCATAATACAAAGGACTTATGCAGACCTTGCGCAATCATGGCATCGCTCCCGAACTCGGCGCCATACTATGCGCCCACATCAATGACAAAGTAATTAGTAGAGACACGGACCAAACAAACGTACCCCCGTCTGGATCAATGGGTGATAACTAGTAATCGTGACTTATCAGAAGCTAGTTGGGAAGATCACAAAATCAAACTACCCACATCCCGCTCATGAATCTTCCCAGCATTTGAACGCCGTCAACATTGACAGCAGCACTGAATACATAACTCTCTATCGTCTCCGATGCCCCGGACTCTTTGATCTGTTCTGTGAAGAAAGTCAAGAAGGCATGATAATGCCTAATCGCCTTGGTTCGTGAACTGACCCGCGACTCGCTTGGCAGATACACACCTTCTTTCTCCGACATATTTTGTGAAGTTGTCGGGGGTTATCTTCACTTGTTCCAACGGCGTATCGTTTTCACCATCAATAGGTTTTTGAATTTGACGTTTGGTGTCGTATATAGCTTGTAGAACGGCCACAGGAGCACCCAAGTCGTATGCCGCAAGCAAGCTAACACGCATGAACATCCGGCTCCTCGACCTGACATTTTCACTCACTGATGGCTTAAGTGATTATGAAAACCCTGCGGGTTAAAGAAGCAGTGGTGCTTCTGCCTATCTTCCTCCAGCAGAGATTCTGCAACAGCTTGTGTTTGAGGATCGCGTGCGGGGACGTTGACAATGCCTGGGATTATGTTTGCAGGTAACTTGGGCTCCATGTCGACCATGCTAGAGCGTGAGTGCGGTACTCTGTGTTAGGGGTTTGACTCATCATTCCCCACGCGACCATGACGCTCTCTAGTACAACAGGGGCTGTACTAGATTAAGAGAATCGCGAAATTGGATGTCGCTTGAAGTCAAAAATTGGAACTGAATCCGTTCATTGCAATGGTGCTGGTATCAATTCGGTCCTGCAAAGTCGAAAAACGTGTCACCTCAGGGCCCGTGCGACCATGCCACAGCAATCACTCGAGGCCGGAACTTACACGGGACCGCGCGTGAAGTGTACAACAGTACCCAATGGGTAAGTTGACAGCCTCAGTTATCCAGTGAGGAGGTACAGCCGTGTTAAACGAATCATCAATCAAGGCACGCTGCCACAGATATCTAGCCCGGAGTATCATTTCGACCGAAGCAGAAAGTTGAATGTAAACTGACTTGTATTACCGAGTGGCGTCGCGCTGGATGATGGGTCGCGTTTCGTCGTTTCCGCGTGGGTCCTACGTCTCCTTGCACTCATAAACCCTTCGCTGAGCATGTGGTGTATAAACTGGATCGCGCGTGTGGCGTTCCAATCGCTGAGGCACAAGTCGGTGTTTTATCTAGTGATCGGTTCTGCGTGCCTTTCCATTTGAAAATAACAGATGGATGTCACTGGCAGCCATTTAAACTTGACCGGGAACGTCAACTGACGTTTTGAGTTCTTTGTCAGATTAGCCCCGTTGAAGGCTGTTGTGCATATTCTGTGGCCATTTCTCACTGGCATCAGAGTCCATGTCGATGATCCACTTCGCGTAACCCATCTCTTTTTCAGTAACGCTAGGTGCGTATCGTAGTCAAAGCATACTTAGCTTCCATTTGATTCTTTCGATGTAGTTACCGGCCTCCTAAACGGAACCGATGATCTGAATCGTTCAGCGTCTAACCGCATCATGTCCGACCTGAAAGGTCGACAAAATCAAACCGAAACTCATCGCCTCATAAACATCAACTTGCGGAGCCGTACCATCGCCGGTCGACGCCACCCCATGTTTATCTGTACACAGGCATTAGATGGTATCAAATGGAAGGTTGGAGGGTAGAATACTTGCACGCACTTGGTTTTCGGCGGCATTGAACGAGATTCCGCGAACTCGATCTCTAGATGGTCTTTGGCGAAGAAAATATCGTTCTGTTCAGTAGGTACATTGTGAGATCGTATTATGAACCAAATCTGAACCGCGCAGAAGTTCGTCGTTACATCTGACGCCATTTTGAGTTTGGTAAGCGCAACATGACCTTGAATTGCAATCAAAAACGCTACCGCATAGCAAGCAGTACGAAAGTTGGCGTTGATAACTTGCACACATATCTACTATTCACATGCTCATTATTCTAAATAGTATAAAAGCTGATTAAATGACCTAAATGACCTTGGATATACTAGCAACGTGACCCTCAACAAAAAAGAAAGACGGAAAAGAAAAGCCTCAGCTGGTATGCCCTAGTTTTCAGACACATTCACAGGTAGCCTTCAAACCTGGTAAGAAAGGCACACTTGACCCCAGTCCGCTGTGTGGGAGGCGATCAATCTCTTCAGTTGCGCAGGACAGTACTTGAGGTAAGGAACATACCTGGAATTGCTGCGACTTGTTCCATAGCCGCTTCACTTGGTGCTTCCGCCATCACGACAGCAAATCCGCTAGACACGGGAATTAGTTCTAGAACGTTGATACATTTGGGTTGACGTACTGGTTGAGGTGCCAGTCGATGTGACTAGACATGGACCCGTAAGATCGGGATCTCATCGCACTCGAGGTGGCCACTCACCAGTGAAGGAACCAAGGTCCTGGATTATCCGTGACGAAGCGAATGGTCACGTTGTCAGCCGCACTGCTGCCTATGGACACAACGTCTCGTCGGACAGGATTTACGAAATTTGTCACGTTGCTACTCGCAACCCTCACAACATCGAATCGGTGCTGAAAATACGTTTAGTTTGGGACAAAAATGTGGAGTAGACCGCATACCCCGTGTAGATGTATAGGATGCTTTCAAAAATGCACGCAGATTTAGTCGGAACAACGTTGAATAAACATGGCACTCACGGGAAAGCCTGGAGCTACGGTAGCGTTGGGGAAGCTTATTTCTATAACCTTGTTCCTGGGAAGTTCATATACACTTCCCTTCGGCAGGAATTCCGAGGGATGTCTTGCTCCACTGAGAATCTGGAGAAGCACAGGGACGGGGGGGTTGACATAGGACGTATTTCCAAATGTGAAGTTTCCCTGGTTGAAGCCCGGAGCGATTTGAAGGTTAATGTCCGCCTTTCCGATCTCGGGTACTCCGGGGGCCCCGGGGTCGATGAGGGGATGAAGGGCGCCCTCATCAAATGCGAGTTCATACGGCCCGGGCGCAGACACGGGATCTTGTTCTGGTGCCCCTTCATATCTCAAGATGGCCATATTTTGACCGCCTTCGAACGTAGGGTTGAGATTGCTCGAAGAACGGATCCAATAGTTGCCAACGGACTGGTTTGCTGTAACAACCACGGAGTAGCGTTGACCAGCAAGGATGGGTATCGAGTCAACTTCCGCGGGTTCCACTTCAGTCCCATCCACCTCGATGATTGTCATCCGGTGACCGTCGATCGTGAAGTTGAAGTTAGGACTGCAAGACATAGAAACCACGCGGAAACGGTATCGTAACCCTTGTTGGACGTTGACGACAGAGAGTGGAGTCGACGGGCCTCCGGCATAGCGACCTAGGCCGTTGATCAGAGTAGAGTTCGGTATCACCGGACCGAGTATTTCGCCGAGTTGGATCGAAGGTGTATGGTACCTAGGTTGGGTCAGCACAATCCTTTCTTTTATCGTGAGATGCTCACCAATCTGACAGGGTGATGACGGTATTTTCTGTCAAAGTGATAAGACAGAGCCGGGGCAGAAGAAGATGAAAGCTCACCGTCATCGACATCATATAAATACCCCAGAGGGTCATCAGGATCATAAACGACCAGTGGTCCCCGAAGTCCGTCACAGTATTGAGTGGAATAATGCGAGTGGTACCAGTACGTTCCACTTTGACCCGCGAGATCGAATCTGTGCTCGAATGCCCCCTGCTGACGAATTGGGCACTGAGTGACCCAGGCAACACCATCAGCCCAGTTAGACTTGCGCTGAAAAATTCCATGCCAATGCTTTCGAAGTTGCATTAGGATCTGGTTCGCGAAGTTGGATGTATAGCTACTCACAACGCTAGTTTCTAGCGGCATTGTAGTGTCCGTGAGCTCATTGAAAACTTGAACAGCAAAACTGTCAGTCTGGAAAAGCATGAGTAATTCAATCTCGATTTTGTCGTATCCTTCACCTTGTTGGCCTGGATCAATGGCGCAGGGAATACGCCATTGACGAGGGTTGCTCTACAAAATATTAGGAATACATCGAGAAGCGATAACAACACCGTCAACTCACGATCTGAGGTACCCATCTGGCGCAATCAAACTGTTCGCGATATTAAGTCGGCTCACAGGACCAAGTATATTCGTTGGCGTTATGTCCGAGTCCAAAGTCTTCGGGACCGACAAGGAATTAGAAATGGGAAATAGCGAGAATGCAAGAATACTAGACAGGGAAAACATTCAAAAGTTACGAAAGGGTAAAATCAACTAATAGGCAACCTTGGCACTCTCGTACCTCTTATATCATGGGGGTCGGTCCAGCATGATACCACTGCATTGGTAGATACGCTGTTCCGTTGGCAGGGGCAGCTCAGCCTTCCATTGCTTACTTCATGCTACATTGCTTGAGCGCTTATGATGCGGCGTCATGTTGAGCGACCTGTGAAGATGTCATCGCCGTTCATTTGACGCAGATCCGCTTACTACATGACTGGTAAGGGTGTCACAAACGGACCATAGAGGGAAATAGTACTGGTCGCGTAATCTGAAGAGCAAATCAAATCATTTTTGGATGCAAGCGAGCAGGAGAAAATTTTCAATTGATTTTATACGTGTTGAACATGGAGTGTCAACATACCAGCCACGGCAGATGTTATAGGCAAAATCACAACGGTGAGCTGCGCTATATATATCGCAACGAAGAGTGTCAGTGACGAGATGGAACAAGACAAAGAAACAACCAGAATGGCAAATATCCTAATATCCTAGTCACGGCGGTTGGGAGCCCGAAATTTGAAAGACCCAATCAATCCTGACCACAATCTCCGTTGACTAGAGCCGATCTAAAAGCGTGGTATCAGTGAGCATATTACAATCCCGAAACAAAGTAGTACTTTAACTGACCTTACAGACTTTGGGATGATGCGGCTACGGGAATCAAGAACCAGTATGCCGTGATAGTAACCATTTTGCCAAAGGCGAGCAACATACCGAAGTTCCGAGTACAGCATTGGTGTCAATTTTGACCTGAACGGAAAGGTGTGGCCCATATATAGTAGCCCGGCGGATAACAGCCTGAGGTACGGCCACCTGTCGGACGGCGGCCGCCACTGGGATCGAGTAGTAGTTGGCGATGGCGGCAGTTCTTAATCGAACGACACCGATGGCCCGGGACAGGTCATACTACCGAGCGTGCGCGTGATGGACGGATCAAACTGTCGTCCAGGGCAGCACACGAGTCAGTGCTTGTTCAGGGGTCAACAAGAACCAGAGACGTCTACCTGGTAACGGAGTGATCTGTGCCACTGGTCCATTTCAAGTTCGGAGTCAGAGCCATCCAGTCGCCCTTACGGTGGAGTTGTGTCATGTAATTCTACACCGGGTCGGAGCTACCAGCTGAGCGCGTCATGTTAAAGTAGGCGTCTAACCTGATTTATTCATTGTAAGTATATAAATTTAGAATAAAGTGCGGAGGGATATCCAGAAAAGCAGCCTGGCTGATTCGTTGATATCGGGGCTCGGTAAATACTGGATCATCGGGTCTGATGCAGATGGTCGAGGCCTCCACGAGAACCCGCGCCGGCTAGAGCTCAGCGCTGGATGAAAGTTGATCATCTTGCTTCTACATGCCCCCGTGACACGGCGTGTCACCTTTCGGGAACCTCCAATTGGCGTACGTACGATAATCGAGAAGCAGACGGTCTCACATTCTACGACACATACGTACGTACATTAGTAGACGCTACCGTATAAATTACACAGGCCGTCGCTCATGCTTGCGCACAACGCCCAAACTGCCAGAACCACTGCAGGTACTTTGTCACATCAAGGTGAGCATTCATCTGTACGAACAATCCGCCCATGGAAAATGGTATAGGTTTGAGACAATTAATCGCAAAGCGCGAATGATTAAGGTATGTGTGAAAGGTGAGTTGGCATATATTCTATGGTAATGATCCGCCTAAGGTGCTAAAGGTCGCTGGCATGGTGCTGATGTCCGTGTGAGAACTGGTTCTACTGAGGCTGCGGGGGTCGGATAAAGTTGGAGCAATGCTCGAAATGTTCGAGCCCACGCTGCTGGTAGTTATATTGAGGGCAGTGAGGTTAAAGCTACCCGTCGTGTTGAAAAGTGCGGTAGCTTCTCGGATCCTTGCCGGGCAGAGGTCACCCCAGGCGCCTGTCATCGATTACTGTTCGATAAGTCAAGCTATCGAAGAATCTGGTTACGCACTCGGCAAAACATTGTTTTGCTGTATCGCAGCAGTATCTGGCGCCTCCGCCATCACCACAGCAAAACCGCTAGAATCACGAGTTAGCGGATAATTGAGATCAGTTCAGGGCACGTACTTGAACAAGTGGAAATCGATATGGCTAAGAAGGCTTCAAAAATCCAGTAGCCATAATCTGTCGATCGTCACTCACCAGTGTAAAATCCATGGACCGGGATTGTCCGTAACAAAGCGGAACGTGATATTAGATTTTTGGGCTTCCGAGCCCATCGAGACCGTATCCCGCTTCAGCGGATTGATGAAATTCGGAGTGCTGTTCGTAGCTGAGCGAATCACGTGGAAGTTGTGCTGTAAAAATCCGCTCAGTAACGCTACGCCGCTTATCGGAAGTAAGACTCACGCCGTGGAGATGGATGCCGTGCTGTATAATAGATCAACAACAAGAACAAATGTGTCGTCGAGGATCACTGACCGGACTACCCCTAGCACCTCCAGGTGTGAGATCGTTGGCGGGCATGTGAACCTCAATGACTTTATTCCTGGGTAGTTCATAGACGCTGCCTCCAGGAAGAAGTTCTGTGGGATGACGAGCGCCGCTGAGTATCTGAAGGAGGACGGGTGCTGGGGGAGGTCTGAAGCGAACACCGTTGACATTGAAGCTATTGTTGAATCCGGGTACGAGGGACAGGACAACGTCTGCTTTCTCTAGTTCGGAGATGCCGGGAGGAGGGAGGTTTTCAAGAGGATGAAGTTTACTCTCTTCGAAGTGTGCGGTAACTTGTCCTTGACTCGTCGTTGGGTCCCGTGTCGGTGCGCCGGCGTAGCGTAGTATCGCCGAGTTCTGCCCATCAATGAACGTTTGATTCCCATGGTTGGGCAACGCGCGTATCCAGTAGTTGTCCGTGGGTTGATTGGCAGCGACCACAACGGAGTATCGCTGGCCTGCAAGGATCTGGAGCCAATCAACTTCATATGGAACGACCTCCACACCGTCAGCCTCGATTATGGTCATGCGGTGACCGTCAATGGTGAAGTTATGCCAGGCGTCACAAGATGCGCCGATGAGACGGAAGCGATAACGTTTGCCCTTTTCGACGTTGACAACTGAAAGAGGTGTTTTCGGACCTCCTGAATAGCGTCCTTTTCCGTTGATGGTAGTCGTATTGGGAGTGAAGGGCGGGGCGATCTGGCGTGAGGGTTTATGCCACCTATGTACCTTGCGTAACGAGAATGACCCAGAGTAATATGTAGAACTCACCAATCCGCAAGTGTAATGATCGTATTCTCTGTGAAGGCACAATCAGCCATGCGAGCGGGTCAGACAAGTGGAATTGTAGACAAACCATCATCAACGTCGTAAAGATCAGCATGAGGATCGTGAGGGTCATAAATGATCAATGGGCCACGAAGTCCGTCGCAATACTGTAACTCGTGATGGGAGTGGTACCAATATGTGCCAGTCTGATTCTCAGCGTTGAACCGATATTGAAAGCTCTGGCCAGGTTCAATCGGACATTGAGTAATGAAAGAAACACCGTCGGCCCAGTTGGATCTGTTCTGGAAGATTCCATGCCAATGCTGAAGACGAGATCTGTTACAAGGCAAGCACGAAGCAAACGTCGCGTGAACTCACGATTGTAGTGGTCAACTCCATGGAAGGGTCATACAAGTTGTTAATGACGTTAATCGAAAAGTCACGACCCTATTATCGCACGCGTCACATTCCACGGCAGCCGAGCGTGAAGAGAGGAACCACGAACCTTTTGCGCCTTGATGACCGGGCCAGGAAAAGTACCACTAGCCAAAGTAGCACTGGGGACGCGTGTTAAAAAAAGGTATATCGCCAAAAACAAACAAACAAACCTCCGGGAGAACCCATCTGGGGCGATCACCTTGTTCACGATCTCAAGCTGGCCACTGGTAGCGTCGATGACACCCGGGGAATCGGAGCTGTCAGACCTCGTACGAAAGACTCGAGAGCCAGACTTGGCGAGAGAGACTGCCTCCAATGGACGGACGACAGAGAGAAGGAGAATCAGAGACGTCAACGAGAATGTGTGCATCTTGAGTGCGCGTCGAGAATCGAGATGGACTTGAGGGATCGCCGGACTCGAGGATGGTGGTGAGGGTTACGAGCATCGTCGGTCAACATCTGACTTTTATACGCTGGTGGGAGGACGGTGAACCGGCCGTGTTGGATAGTAGACCATCCAAATCGATTCGGACGGATGTCATTCTCAACTGGACCTGGGCTTGACTAGTCATTATCGTAATCAAAAGGATAGATCGAAACCGCTCACGTCGAATAAACCGAGAACACTGTAGCCACGATCGCTGCGATGGTTGTACAGTATCAACATTGACTTTGTAACTCCGCGCGTCATCCTACGTCTGTATGGGCAAACGAACCAAAAATTTGTCGGGGTTGTCTCATTTTGCAAAACAGGCCTTTCAACAAAGTCCCGCGCCAGATTCGTCTTCCAAAGCGATCGCCGAAAGCTCAGCCAACCGACACGGAGAGACAGCTACCGAAAAGTCCCTACATGAATCGCTCGGCTCATCGTGGCATGCATACGACGCGACCAGACTCGTACCGCACTACAAAACTGCTTCCGAGGTCCCTGAACACCTGCAAAAATGTACAGTACTTCTCCATGGGTCCACTGTGTTCTCATCGTCCACCACGCAGACTTTTCTCAGCGAAAACGCTATTTCACCCTCTACGACGAAGGATGCTTGTTAGACGAGGAGGGGTGGTACAGTGTCACACCTGAGCTGATTGCAACCCAGATTGCAGAAAGATGTCGGTGCGATACCATCCTTGATGCCTTTTGTGGTGTCGGGGGAAACGCCATCGCATTCGCTAAAACATGCGAACATGGTATGCATGTAGCGAATCTGTTTCGTCCGCATCTGAACGCGCACCAACAGTAATTGCACTGGACATCTCTCCGGTGCGTTTGGCACTCGCGAAACACAACGCAGTCATATACGGCGTTGCTGATCGCATCGAGTTTATCCTGGGGGATTACATCTCATTCGCGCAGGCGTACATTTCTCGATCACCTGGGAAGCGCGCCCCCATCGACGTCGTCTTCCTCAGTCCACCTTGGGGAGGTCCAGGCTATCTGTTACAGGGAAATAACGACGTCGAGCTTGTCAGCGAGCAAACCGATGCTTCTCCCGAGGGCCACCCAGAATTCAGTCTTGCCAACATCAAGCCTATTCATGGTGCCGATCTTTTCCATCTTAGTCGAAAAGTCACCCACAACGTGGCCTATTTTCTACCTCGGAACGCGAGCCTAGAGGAGATATCGGCGTTGCTGACAGAGAGCGCGCCGGTGGAAAGGGTAGAAGTCGAGGAGGAGTGGATGGGTACTAAATTGAAGGCTCTCACATGTTACTTTGGCGGCCTTGCATATGGCCAGCAACAGCTTTTCTGACCGCGATCGCTACTGATAATAGTAAGCAAAGTGCGCCCGAGGTATGTATTGTCGTAACAACAAATCACTGTTGATTAACATTTACCAACCAGTATCCCACCGATTCTCATACGGTCGAGTGTGCTGTGTGCTGAACCAAGTGTGGATGCCCGTGTCAAATGTTCCATGTCAGTGATTGACTCGAAGGTGTTCGTCCACGACGTGTAACTTACAGGACTGAAGGCATCTTGACTGCAAAGATAAACCTATTCCCAATGACGAATGACATGGGAGCCACCAACTATACATCCGTGTCCATTATTAGACACCGTAACCGATCGCCTCGACCACAAAGTTCCCTTTCATAGCAGGACTGGTATTCCTTAGCCGTAGGCCGCTGAGAATATGACATCAACTCTGCACCACATATATCATTGGAGCGGACGAGTCCCACTATGCCTGGTCACTCATCATTACGCGAGCCATCCTCGCGAAAGAGGACCGTTGTTATCTGGTATCTTTGCGAATACGCCACGTAAGCTGACGGATGTTTCAATTGTCCTTTGTTGTGTCTCCGTCGGAACTCAGTTGAAACTGCCGGGACAGGAACATTGTACAGTCTGAGTCCCGTTGGGACGTCAAAAGGATGCCAAGAGTTATGCTGAGCTGAAAATAAATACCCCGGTCGGAAGCGACCTCACTTGAAAGGAAGCTGTGCCGACAGATATCCATCACTCCATAGCGAAGTTTCCGGAGGTAAAACCGAACCTAGAATACGCAGTCTAAGCGTCACACCCTAACGAGCTTATTCGATTAAAGTGCAAGATCTACGTTTATTATAATAATCACATAAAACATAAAGATAGTCTACAAAACAAATGCACGAGTCGCCCGAACTGTGCCACGGCGTAGACAGATACCTCCCCACGCCTCAATTAAAGGTTCCTTCTGCGGACCCGCTCCACAAGTACTGTAAACGTCTCCTTCCCGATCTTTAGCCCAAGGTGCTTGCGTGTTACAAAGATATCATGCTTGACATCTTGACCATCTCATAGCGTGTACCAGTACTCGTGAGCATGGTCTATACACCGTTCCTATATCCAAAGCAGCACGCCCGTCTGGCTGTACAATGCTCCCAAAGTATCCGCAACGGATACGGGCAGAGAAATGGCAATGACGATCGAGGTCGACCCATATGATCCCCAAGGCAAGATTAATATGCTTCGTGTCGTTGAAATGGCCCATCGGAAAGTAGGAACGAATCAGCACTTTCATACAATCCCCAGATTTCGGTGGTAAATTGCTGGGTGACTGGGTTACACCTGGTGCGTTGGAGGTTCAAGATGATGCGACACGTCTATGTCGACATGAATGCCTGCAGTCTCTGAGCAGGAGGAAAAAAGACGTACGGCGACGAAGGTGACCACCGGGATATAGCTGTCGTAAGTTGGTCAGCAAGTCTCAAGAGGACAGGGATATGACGAGTCGTACAAGATAAGTAAAGTGGTGACAGGACTGTTGTGAATCGTCCAAATCGTTACGATCGTGAGAAAAGCTGCACGGCATGATAAGCTTGCTCCAATGATTCAATAGGCATAGGAGTTTGACCGCTTACAAGCAAAGCACACAAACACGACCATTCCGTCGCGGATGGTCACGCAGGCAATGGTCGACCTTGTTCGGACAGCGTGCTCCCGCCTGCGATAAGCCAACCACAAGAGGATGGTCTGTGATATGAATGTACCGACGACGAAAATCAAGATCATCTTTGATACCCTGACCATTGTACAACGAGAGTCGTACAAGGTCTCGGGGATGGTGAGCACTGCGGCTACGATGGTGGCGACAAATTCTATGAAAACACCAAACGTTCCGAATGCGCTGCTCCACGTGTAGAATCCGTATAGTGCATAGACTAATGATAGTGTCAGTGGGAGGAGTATAGGAAAGTCGGGAAGCACACACTTCGAAGGAGTAGGACGGCATCGAAGCAAAGCATGAGCATCGTGCTCGCAATCATCTCGATGAGACGAAACGTCTGACAAGCATGAAGGGATATGGGATGCTTGGCAAGATACCCCACTTGAACTCCAAACATGGCACTAAACTCGACGGTCAGTTCTATTTTGCGCGGTAAAAACGAACATTTTACGTCTGAAAAGTCAACGCAAAATATTTCCCGAAGAAATAAAGCCACTTGAGATAGGCGGTATTTGGCATACTAACGCAAATAGTGGTCATGTTCCACACTGTTGTAGGTGGAAGAACACAAGAACGCACGGCCAGATGTATTCGACTTCATCACCGAGTGTGATGATGCCCTCCCAGACCATGATCAGCCAAGATGCGGCTAAGAGAACGTTGAGAGGGGGTGTACAACAGACATGAACGACATTTACCTGCGTTATAGCCGCCAAGCTGCCACAAGTCCAGGCATCGTATAACGCTGTCGTCCATGGGGTGCTTTTGACCTTGGTCAAACAGTCAACGACGCCCGTTCTGTCCTCATCTGAGTCACGACAGGGGGAGACACGCACCTGAGTGGAAGGGAGAGGATCCACTGGCAACGCGCACACGAAACCAATGGTGGCTATAAGAACAAGGGGGAGTGTCACAGTTTCATACTTATGGATATACGGGCTAGGCCAAAAGAGCAACCCTGACAAGCGTACACAGCTAATAATTTTAAGGCATTTACCACACATATGCCGGAAATTTTTTGTGTCCTATATACGACGCCAAACATGTCCCAACAGAACCAGTTACACTGGTCGTTTGTTAATCGTACGTTTCGTTGAGGTTCGTGGTTATATCAGAGCTGTCATTGGTATGGGATGAATACCAGCTGCTAGCCCGGTTTTTTTGGTGTCAGTATACCCCAGGCTGACCTCAGACCAGTTATTTGGGTCAGCGCCACCAATGGCCAGCGGCAATGGTGCGGGCAAACATTTATATAAAATAAATTCGTACGAACATAATGCTAGTATACTCCTTATGGACGGTAGTACATATGCCAGAAATCCCTCGCCTGGACCGCCGGGGACCTAATCCTCGTACAACAAAGTACTGACCGTGTAAATTGGATTGGATCCATTTTGTGGATGCTTTTTCAGTCGGAGATGAAATGATGAGAGAGGTAACAATGCTTGGCAAACCCAGACTGACTCAACCGTAATGGTGCCACTGCAGGATCGTTCTCTGCATTGCCGAGAAAAGTTCCGACGTCTGCCAGACAATACTCGTCCGAGACACGGTGTCCCCTATCGCTATGCCACCAATCTTGGTAATCAATCCTGCTCAACTCACTACAGTGTTGCTTGCAGTTGCAGAGAGGTCTGAATCTGCAAAGGATGGATGCTCGTGTTGGCTCAGCTTAGCTACTTATCTGACCTGACTACGGACAGGCACCGAGGTGCCTTAATTGGATTCCCTTCTCGAGACTCTAACACGAGAAATTTGAACTGACTGACTCGGATCTTTCAAATGATATATAAACCTCCGCTACCCCTGTCCTGCCAGCTTCGGTCATTCCCCGCTGACTTCCACGCGCAGGGTCCTATCATGATTCGGATAATGGCCCATTCTCACCCAGTGGCGGTGTCCGAACGATTGACTCACCACCCCCCTCGCGACGGAACGACCAGATCTGGCTCAGTGATACATACCGAGTCACCAGCGTGGAGATATCCCGTAAACTCCCCGATTTGAAATTGATGCACGCTGAGCACGTTATAAATGGCCATCATGGTTGAGCTCCGAGGCAAATCAAAGGATGAAAAGGTATGTTACTTACGCACACGTTGAAGGGCACGGACGTATAGAATCCTTGAACACCAAGTGTTAAAAAGGACATGAAACAATCATTTGGAAGAGATGAGATAGACAACATACCACAGATCGTAGACGACGTGTGGGTAGCAGTAATCATGGAGCCTCCGATCACCGGCGGCGTAGACAATGCGATCAACGTCTGTCTGAATGAGACAGAATTACCTAAAGACAGCTGACAGGACTCGGCTCCGTACAGATGCGTCAAAATGGGGTTCACGAGAGACGGCTGCTCATGAGGCAGTTCCTCGACGATCGAGCCAAAATCAACGCGTCTGCCGCACTCGACGAATGCGAAAGCGAGCAACATCTGTTTTTCAGGAATAAACGATATTTAGATATGCAGGGACGGACTCAGTGGTACATCGCAGAGCGACGCCAACACTGACGATCAGAACTACCCGAGGATGAGCGGTCGGGCAGAAAAGGCATGTGTTCAGATGCACCCGCAATAATGTCCAAGTGATCTCCTGGTCAAGATATACATATGAGGAAATCCTATATCAGGAGGACACCCCATTGAATTGTCCTGTCAATACCAGTCAGCGCACGACACGTCAACAGCAGGCCTACATGGGTTGAAAGCCGTGATGCGCGACACCATAATAGCCTTGCATGGGCAATTGATCCCTCCATCATAGTGCCGTAGGGTATCGGACGAACCATGCCATCTTGAACGAGCAAGATGTGAGGAGTAAACATCCTCTGTATGCGTATGCAGGGCGTGTCGTAATGTATGCTGTCACCCACCAGACCACGGAGGCCACATTGTCGCGCTGAAGGAACCATAGACGGCTTTCCCGGAATTAGATTCAATCATTCGACAAACGTTGTTGACCCTCACCTCAAGATCTCGCTTAGAGACCATGATACCGAATGATCAAGCAGACAAATGGACTATGTACCCTTGTTAGTTCCGTCAAAGTCGCACGGTGTGAAATGAAGAGGCAAAAATTTTATTCTGTGGTTCACAGGGAGCAGCGTCCCGGGCCCGACACGAGCCTGTTGCCGCGCGATGACGTTCGCACAGTCCCGCCGCCGATCTGGGTACGTGGTATCTAAGTAAGATCGCTGACGGCCAAGATGAGGTGATCCTGATAATGATGTCGTTAGGGCAAAAACCGCAACTTGACAAAAGGCTGGAAGGTTACCCAGGTTAAGCCTTGTCAGCGGGACTGCGTGGGTGGGAAAGGTGAATATGTATATGTACAACCACGGGCTCGGGAGTGCGACCTACCTCACCTCTAGACAACACAACTTGAGAATAAAAGCAGGCTTTGTAGAGCTGCATATGGGCGCCCTTCATTTCATCACGTCCACGACATGCCCGGAATGCCGTCAAGTTTTCCCAGCCTTGAAGGGACACGCTGCGGCAGCATCCGTAGGGGTCGTCTGATGCTCGGGACCTCATCGCGCTCGTCGTGAACACGGGAACATGTTCGCCGTCGCCAACCCACCATACCGTCTCCATCACTGAGCACGATTGTCTTTGTCATATGCGAGCTTAACGGCGAGCATGACGTGCTCGACAACCAAGGCGATCTCTGTAGGTGCAATGCGTTCCATCATGGCCTGTTCGCTAACGATGTGCAGACGACATAAGAAAATGAAAAAGACCTGGCTTCGGGGTCACCTCAGTCGAAAGAGGCCAAGTTGTCGCCGGCGCAACTGAGTCCCTTGGATGTCCCCTCAATGCTTGCGAAGAAATAGAAGGAAGTGAGGTCAAATGGGACAGTGTGTATGACCTGCGGAAAGAAGAGAATGGCGAGCAGACTGTTCGGGACAGACATGAGGACGAGAATGAATAAAAGCCGCTCGACATCGAAAACGAACTTGCCGAGGCTGTTACAGAGATATGCATAAGGACTGGCATAGACGCACCGCGACAAGAATCTTGAATCGCCCGAGGCCCTTAATTCCAAGCACAGAGGATCCGTTTAGACCACGTGTTTTCTATATAATGAACTCGAAAATACGCAGATACACATTATAAATGCAGAAATGGAGCGAGAACAGCGACGTCAGTAATTGAAATCATGAATCGTCATCGGAATCGCCGGCCAGTAGATTGAGCGACGAGCCATTGAAAGCGCCTACAAAGATGAATCACTATGTCTACTCGACCACCGCAAAGCAAGTAAAGCACGCACGACCAAGCGAAGGGGGATGCTTTCCGTGGTATGCAGCAAGGGAAGGAGAAGGTGTCGACGGCACAGAGCTTGTCGAAGCCCCAAGGGACACACCGAATGGGGATGGAGTACTGGGCATGGAATAGTGTAACGTCCGAGAAGGTGTCGATACGGGCGAGGGGACGTACGATGAAGTGAAAGAACGTTGAGTTTGTGGACTCGTCTATCGATGCGAGCAGGAGAAACGGTAGTATCAGCATCGATCGACATTGCATACGACCAGGTGTACTCACGGCGGGGGACAGGATTGTCCGGCGTTTTTTCTGGCCCTGAGGGGTGAGGAGGCCCTTGGCGGGTGATGAGGGTAAGGGAGGAAGTGGTGTTGGCGGATATCGGATTGCAACGGCAGCCTGAATGAGGTTGAGTGCAAGCAAGCCTGATAGTGCTACCTCTGACAGGAAGGAAGAGAAACATGTCAATGTAATCTCGAACGTAGAGTTGACATGTCGGCATACCAGCAGCGCAGACAGCCCAAAAAACATCGACATGACCCTCTCCACGCACAACATTGAAGGCTGTCCACAACGAAGGAACGGGTAGCAAATATGTGAGCAAAACGAGGGTCACGAGGCAGAGTGTAGAGTTGCGCAACCGCAACAACGCCTCGTTCCTATGGGGTTTTGAGAAATGGGCCAACCGTTTGGCTTTGGATGTGGCAAAGAGCAGAGAAGCTGGGGACATTGTACTCGACGGAACAGCAGTTGCTTTGGTGGCCATCGTCTTTGAAGAGGTCGGTTCGAAGCGATCCCTTGTTCGATTGTCGCGGTCATGTGATCATTCCATTTCCTTCCCCACCCAAGTTCTTGCTAATGATGTTCGTACCATGTAAACAGGAAGGGCGGAAGCGGAACATGTGCCTCAAATAGATTCTCCGTTCCAGCAATTCGTTCAGGTCAACCATTATCGTGCTTGGTTCTACAACCAAGAAACCAAGACTGTTTGGAAGCTCGAAACTGGTTCCCGTCACACTCCAGTAAGATCTCTTCGGATTGTTAGCAGACTCTTCCATGAGACCAATAAATATATTGTAGATACACAGATGCTCAGTCCCTCGCCGAAAATACCCCAACTGTCGATGCCACGTCCTACCGTTCCAAATCATTGACGAGCCAAGCGTCAACCATCACATTGCATGATCTTCCTAACGGTCCCATCTCAGCCTTCCTGGAGGAACTCCTCATCATGATCTTTGACGACGTTATCACGTCTGTGCCGATACCGGCGCACATGCACTGTGGGTGACTGAGCTCTCCACGGAAGCGTTTCCAGAGCATGGCGAACCATTGTGTTTACCTGTCCCAAGCTTTGGAGACTCGTCTATCTCACTCCATTTCAATCGATTCGTGCACTGAAAGAACAGTTGCTCCGCTCGTCACCCATCTCCATCCACCTTACGGTGCACCAGTGGCCATTTCGAAACCCTATCCCTGCGTCAGCACCATTTTCCATCGTCGCGCTTACCGCACAACTTCGGCCTACCATATCGCCGTCGGACAGTGGAGGTACGAGTCCCGCTCCAGCGAGTCAGAGAGTCAGAGAGTCGAGTCGGTCACCATCATATGCGTGATCAGTGGGCGGGTGTTTCCCTTGGCGGCGTTCCATTTGCTGCCGTCGTCGAGGCATATTGTAGTACGGGGAAGAGCGTGTGCTGGTCCACTCGAAGGACGCGATAGAGATGGGGATTACAAAGTGCACTGCCACAACCGCAGTCATTCGTATACGTTCATGTCGAGCAAGAATCCTTTTCGTCAAGGAGTGGTAACAGAACAACCTCCTTCTCCTCCTCTTCCTCCCCTCCCACAGCGTACACCCTCTCCGAAACTACCAGCTCTCCCTCCTCGATCTCCCATCCAGTCAGACATGCCCTCTTCCTCTAGCCGTACAATTCCACCAGACTCTTCAACACGACAGGCAATAGAGAACATCGGTATCGATGACAATGACGAACTCCCACCCCCTTACACACCCGCTGCAACCATCGGCGAGGAAACCGTCGGGCTAGGACCCCGCCGGCCCTTCCAACGGCCACCTTTACTCCCACCGTCGTCACTTCACCTTCCTCCCCATTCAAACTGGCCGCCGCCTCCCCCCGGGTTCCCGGGCTCGGGCTTTTATGCGCCAGATCCACGAGGTCTGGCCCCTTGGCAAACTCAACAGCAGTATCGTCAGCGGCAGAAAACGGGCGGTGGCCTGATCGGTGCGCTTTTCGATACCGTCCGGGATATTGCAGACGTTGTTTCGGGTGCACATGACGAACGGATGTTGGCAGCACAGAGCGCCAATGCGGGAGCGTACGCTGTCCCATACCCTGGTAATGTTAACGCACATCCCGTGTATGCACCGCCTCCAGGACCTCCAGGGCAAGTACCGCAACCTGGTAATACCAACACACATTCTGTGTATGCTCCGCCTCCGGGACCTCCAGGTCAAATGCTGCAACCTCCTCCGCCTCCACATCGCCCAGCGTCAGCACCGCCCCACTCTCCGCCGCCTGTTCCAGATGACGGATCTCCAACGCGGACACCCGTACCTGGACATCCGTTGTTGCGCGATGGCAATCTGCTAGTCTATCCAAGGGATCATTTATGTGTTAAATGTGAGGTTCTCCATTTTCTTGCAAAGGTGTGCGCATTCATCTTTGGCCAGGTAAAAACACGGGCTACAAAAACTACGATCCCTCCAATCCATGTCGCAAATGTTGGGACAAGTACGGACGGCTGTACACCGGTGTACTCACATACACGCCTTGGTCACCTTCCGGAAATGATCCAAGAATGCAACGTCCCTTGCCGAAATTCGTACCACCTCATCTCGCCGGGCCAATCCCAGGGTCATCACAGCCTATCCAACACCTACATCATAGCAGGTCTGTGTCGCAGCCACATAACATGCAATCCACAGATCCAGGACCTTCGTACTATGTCGTGAACCCGTTGTGTCCACGCGACGCACCCCCAGTGCCACATGCTGTTCCTGTCGACCCTGGAGATCCCAGGTTGGGTGGTCGGCTGTGTATGCGATGCGACGGTGCGGGTATACGGACGGTGCTCGACGTGATGACATGTGATAACTGTGGTGGGACGGGTCGGATTTGGACGTAAGAGGGTAGTAGGAGCGATGACATTACAACTAGATATCCCTTGTGATTCGGGCGTGGATTTGATTGTGCTATTTATCGACTGTAGTCTATGTTTGGTATATCTCCTATCATCCTGGTCATCATGTCACTCCCAATTGAATCTCGCAAGGAACTCATCCAAACAGCCATCAAAGGTTTGATACTTGAACTTGTGTACGCGCTCTAGCCTTAATTTTGCCCATTCCACGCAGCCAAGTCGTACGCCTATGCACCTTACTCCAAGTTTCGCGTTGGTGCAGCCTTGCTGTGTGCCGATGGGACTCTGATCAAAGGATGCAACGTAGAGAATGCGT
The DNA here is from genome assembly GCA_038093095.1 of Boletus insuetus. NCBI lineage: Eukaryota > Fungi > Basidiomycota > Agaricomycetes > Boletales > Boletaceae > Boletus > Boletus insuetus. The sequence goes on from JBBPRQ010000153.1 coordinate 50,534, forward strand.
GCTATGGTACGCATCATGTCTTGGAGCAAATCCCACCAATCTGAATTCGTTCATCTCGAATCGTTAGGCGGTGCGATATGTGCCGAGCGCACCGCGATCGTGAAAGCGGTTGTGAGTCTTCTTTTCCGCTCTCCGTCCCATCGCAATATCCTCTGACGCTATCCGTTGGCCCGCCGTGCAGAGTGAGGGCAAGAAAGACTTTATTGCCATAGCCGTCACCAGGTGCGTTACCCTTCCGTCCCTACACCCTTCCCTCTTCGTTACTTGCGTACGTCCGTAACGTTCTCCCGTTCTACCCTTTAGCGATGTTCCCGCCACCATCTCGCCCTGTGGCATCTGCCGTCAGGTCCTCCGTGAATTCTGTCACCTCGACACCCCCGTCCTCCTCGTCCCTGCGGATTACCCACAGGCGGGAGAGGAGGATGAGGGAGCGCCGACACAGGGTGGAGTGAGGGTGGAGACGGTTGGGGGGCTGTTGCCCTTGAGTTTTGGGCCGGAGGATTTGGAGCAGCCAAGACTCCCAGCGGACCTTGGCAAGTGAACGGGCGATTGAATGCGGCATCGTTTTTTATACTAGCTGTACACAAATGGGTTCTGTACAAATCCAGTGGCGATTCAAAAGAAAAGGGGTCTTAAAGGATAGCCTCTAACCGCAAAGCCACCATCCTTCACCACCTTCATCAAACAGGACATGTGGTTCTTCATCGCTCGTATCATCAGAAAGAGGACCAAAGCTAGAAGAGAGGCACGCGATCAGCCCGCAAGTAACACGTTTCAATCCCGTCAGCTCGAAGTGATCCGTTAATTTACTAGGGATCCAATGCCAACCCAGCGCCGAGAAACAGGAGGGGTAGGCGAGGCAACCACCAATCTCTCCTGCGAGGTCGACTTTCCGGTTCAAAGTGAGATTTGTGGGGGTAAATGTGACCTGCTTGTGTTTCTTACTTTGGATTACAAAGTAGAGGGTCTTCGTTCCTTGGCTTCGTTCACCACAGATTAGTAAAGACTCCTCTGTACAAGTAATGAAATAACCGCTCCCAGGCTTGCTTACTGCAAGTACACTATGTCCGTTGACGAAGCGGTGGCCCCGGCGGAGCCATGCTACTCAGCCCACCTGCATTCCTCGATCGAACTTTGGGCCTTAGAGAACCGACTGAATGTGAGGAGCCTAGCCCCTCTTGTGACGCTGTAAATAGACAGCAAAACAGGATATCCTCATGGCTGACCTGAGAGCCTCGACAAACCGTCAGAACGATCTTCTCCGACGAGATCACCCGATGATAATAATTGGCAAACGACAATCTTGTTCCTCCTGTATGCTGTTGGTTTTGCTATTGGGTAACTCGTGGCTGTGTCGTTTCGCTGGATCTTTGCCATCAAGTTAGTTGGAACTTCATCGACATCTCTCTCATACCTTGGGCGGGGCTATCGTTTTTACTGTTGCTCTTCTTGTCCAAGATCACTGATCAGGATAGGACTTTGGAAACAGAAGAGGCTCGGCTTGCGAGTGGACCATCTGCGCGAGCTGAGAAAGGACGACGGGGATAAACAGCAAGGCAAGAGTGAAAGGGAGATATAGAGAACTAATCTTTGATGTGAATTCATTTTCCAGGATTGTGGTCCAATCCAGTACTTAACGCCACCGTTTGTATCTAGTATTTGTCCTGGTGGATCACCAGTCCACTCGCCTCACCTCATCAACTCCCTCAACCGCTCCTCCTCTATCCTCGGTACAAATTCCGCCTCAAACGGCTTGGGGTGGAATACGATCGCGTCCCGAAACCCGCTCGGTCCGAGATCAATTGGCGCCTCGGGTCGTTCCGAGATGCGGAATGACCAGAGTAACAACGCGAGGTTGATATAAAGCGATCGATTCGCAACGTGTTGACCAGGACACACTCTGTTCGAGATCCAGTGCTCAGCAATCAAATTCAAACTTGAAGGCGAACTGGAACGTGCGACGTACCTTCGGCCAAAGCCATACGTGTAGAAATGCATGTCCTTCCTGATGCGTCCATCTTCTGTAAGCCAACGTCGAGGATTAAATGTCTCTGGATCCGGGAACACTTCGGGGTCCCGCGAGATCGCCCTGAGGTAGAAAGTAGTCAATTTGTCGAAACACGAGGTAAGAATGAGTGCACTGCACAATGTGGAAGACATACCAATGGCATCCTAAGACAGCCGCCCCGGCAGGGATACACTGGCCCCTCTATAGCACCATGATTATCAGAACCATGTTGAGCAGATTCAAAGGAAGAACAAGAACACCCCACCCAAATGATATCCTTCGTCGCACGATGCGCAAAACCTGGCATGTAAGCATATATTGAGCCTTTACACTGCTTCAACTCAGCAATGGTAAGAACAGGAAACATACCAAGCGGTACGACCGGTCTCCAGCGCAGCGCCTCAAGCATAAATGCCTGGAGTTGCGGAAGCATATCCCAATCTTCAAAAGTCGGCACTGGATTGCATGTCAGTATCGCACAGGACACTACATCACAAAGTCAACGTACTTCTGTCCTTTCCGACTACCTCATCCAGCTCTGCTTGGACACGTGCTTGCGCTTCAGGATGGCAAACTGCCACCATGATCATCATAGTGATGCCAGATGCAGTCTAGAATTGTGCATTTTTTTTCAGACCATTAGGAAGCTTACGGATGCAGAACGAACATACGGTGTCTGAGCCTGCGCCTAAGAAGGCACCGGCGAGATAAGCCATCTCGTCGTCCGACAAACGATGGTCATCAAGGTGCTCGAGGAGTGTCTTTCCAAACGAGGGGCCAGCGTTGTTCGTCGCCTAAAATCGTGCGAGCAAAAGTAAAATCAGAGAAGCGATGGGTTTACCCGTATCCTCGACCACGAGCCATCACGCACCATATCATCCCTGACCCGATTCAACTGGTCTCGGAAGAGCGCAAGCTCGTATCGATGGAATTCCTTGAGCTGTCGACCATACCCAGGCACGTATTTCAACCACGGGATACGATCCACGAGATACGCCCCCGGTCGCATTGCGGTCTCAAAGTTCGCCAATGCTTGCCGGACGCGCACCATCTCGGGATCGTCGTTGGACGTCGGTGACGTCTTGCCATAAGTCACACGCAAAATGACCGAAGTAGCATACCTAAGTACATGCATCGAATCAGCCCATCAGCACGCTTCAATCCAAAGGGACTCGAGGTGGAAGAACCAAGGTAGTTCCCCGGGTAAAGTTGGACACATACCGTTGTGCATGTAACACATGTCGCTTCGGGTCGTTCAGGACATCAAGAATGACACCCTTTGCGGTCTCTGCTTGAATCTCTTCATACGTCTGCGCCGCCTTGGGTTGGAGATGGGTGTGCGCTGCTCGTCTGAGACGACGAAACCGATCTCCTGCCGGTTCGAGGAGGAGACGCATCCCGCGCGAGAAGATGTCGGCTGCTGAGATCAGGTGAGGACGGTCCACGAGTGCCCCACCTTCTTTTTCCATGATTTCTGACGCTGCCTGTGTAAGGGAGGTGACATTTGAGGGGTCTCGGTCGAAGAAGGGGAATAGAGAGACGTACGTCCATCCGGCCAATGACGATTGTCACGTGGCTACCGCGTCGAAGGGAGATGACGGGTCCGTACTGCTCGACCAGCGCGGTGAGGCTGTGAGCGACACTGGGAAGGCAAACGCAAAGGTAGAGGTGAGTTGCAAATGGGCTGAGCGGAACGAGCACACTCACTGTATCTTTGGCATCGGGCTCTCCCAGAACCATGTCGCAGGTGGACCGGGGGGAAGCGGGATGCCGCTGTTGTGCGTAGAACTCCAGAGGAGTCGCTTGGAGAGGAGGACGAGCGCGGTCACTGCGGCCACCCCACCAGCCAAGTATGTCCATGGGAGAACGGAGCCGGTGATGCCTACGCCGTCTTCGTAGCTTGTAAGGGTCATTAGGCCAGATGGATAATGGGTGTTTGCAATCTCTAGGTGAACGAGTGAGACGTGAGGATCGTCTGCAGCCCTATCTCGCTGTTTGCTGGTAAGTTGGACCCAACACTTACCTATATATACCTCCGAGTCATGCTGTTAAATACCCATGTACGAAATCAAGCTGACATCACGCATAGTCGTGCACTGTCATCACTGGCACGTAACATTGTTGAAGAGTCGTTCAATCCGAATGATACGAGCACTTTTACCAGTTGGTCGCTTCATAGACATGACACCATACCCATTGGCTGGTCCAGTATGTATATCAAACGAGGGATGGCAGCTTCAATTTGACCGATTCTACCTTTGTCGTCCGATGCCTGAGCCTGAGGCTGGTGACTCGGAAGGCCGCTTCGTTGGCGTGCGACCGGCCGATCTTGAAGGCGCTGACTGAGTATATATGAGCATCAGAATGAAAATCTTCCTCACGGTCACAGTTGCGGTGCGCCACGGTGCGTCGTCCTACGTCCGCTAGCTGTCAGCAAACAACCGTAAGCCTGTTCAACTTTCAGCCCGCGGATGACGGTATTACCACTTGAACCAACCTTCCGTGCACGCTCCCTCAGGCTGAGGTGACGTTTCTTATTGGCTGCCTCTACTTATTACTGGACAACTTGAACGTTGACGTTCAACGGCACTGATCGACGATTAAGCTTATGCCAGTATGTAAACCGCTAGCTTTGGCTAACAGACGACACAAGTACTTCCTAAGTTGCTTATGTAGGGCTGTTATCATCGTAAATGCAGGTGTATCTTGTGCATTCCGGGAACGCTGAATGTTCGACCAGGCTTGGTGCAAACGGTTGAACGATGTGTTCAAAGTATTCATGATTTCTCCCCCGGCTGTTTCATCCATGATTTCATACGGCTCGTCTCTGCCACATCGCTCCGTTGAGCCTCTTTTCTCACGGTCTACTACTCATCGACGTCAGTTTTTTTCCTGTTTAGCATGGTCACCCTGGACCAGTGCGTCCACAACTTTGTACAGTTCACGGATTGCTCGCTCGGCGAAGCGATCAAGTGTGAGACCTTGCACCCAGCAAGGTGAGCATTGACATTGGCATGGGCATGTTTGTGCATTACAGCTAGCTGCAAAATCATGGGCCAAAATCTCAGGAATCCAACTTAGAATTTTTGTTTACACTGTGGAGCAAAACAAATAAAACAAAGTTTAAAACGGGTTGACCCTTGAGCCAAGATGCTGATGCTTGGAATCGGATGTACAGCCACGTTCAGTGCTGAGTGCTGTCAGCAACAATTGATATGTGCAGTACTCACACCATGATCATTCTCGCCCCCGCTGTTAGAGTAGAATTGTTCACTATGTTACCGCTTACCTAAGAACTGTACAGTACCTAGATTATCTCATAGCCACTTGTCCTACCATACATTGTCCGTTATCATGAACAACATCTGCTGCTCCGTCCTGTGTCACTCACATCCCATTCCCAGCATATGACTCTTCAACACCCACCACTGTTTGTTTGAAAGTTTCCAGGTGCTGTATGTGCAATTTTGAGTCTCGACAACAGCCCATATGGGCTTCCAACAGCAATCAGGATCGAGGATGCCAATATTCAGTGCCTGCCACCCCATGACAACAATAGGGCCCTGCATCCCTGAATGACTAGTGGTGATTTTCGGAACTTAGAGAACTTTCAACTTTCGACTTTGCCTTCAAGTCTTGACAGTAGAAAACATGTTGTCTGACTAAGACTATGATGAAGCTCGCTCTCCTTGAGGGTGGTGGACTGTGGCTTTACTGCTGACCTGCACGAAATCCATTACGTGCTGAATCATGGTTATATTTCCCTCCTAATAGTCTAGCCTAACCAACGGTTAGAAAATTCTAATACTTACACCATAGGTAGCCTACTATGTAAACTATCTACCCTCCAACTTTCAGCCTGATAGCTTTAATCTTTACAGAGAT
>JBBPRQ010000154.1:0-55660 GCA_038093095.1 Boletus insuetus
GGCACTTCAAGGGCTTACGTTTCTCATCGCCTCCGAGTCCACGCCTTCTTCGTTCCTCACGCTCAACTGCGACGCCAGCTCGTTATTGTAATTTATACAGCCACGCCAATGTGTCATTTGACCTTGCGACATCCATATGAATTGTACGTATCCTCGGTTATACACCATCAGAAAACAAACGTGCTTAGACTGTGCGTCGCATAATTCGAACTGGTCTCCTTTTCTTACGCACTCAATATTGGTACAACACAGCAAAAAAGGGATTCGATGTACATACGTCACGGCCTTGCTCAGTCTCCCCCAACGTAGTGGAAGCGATCGGCGAATGACGGTGCTACACAACATACAAATCACCTGAGTTCGAGTGGGTTCGGCAGCCGACCACAGAGGAGTACACAGGAATTAGATGATTCAGAAAAATATTACAACCCTGGAATGCTGTCATGTATCAACGATTTCCAAACACCACCAGCAAGCCCTCAATGGCCGTTTGGCGCGCTCTGAGGTATAGGCAAATGCATAGCACGACTGAGAGCCTTGACAGCTTCTGGCCCATGAGGTGGGTACCTTAGCTGAAGGGACGGCTCCGCTCTGTCAAACGTCAGAAAAGCCGTAGAAGCAGTGCTCGGGAACAAGGAAGTGGCCCGACGCACTCTTTGGGGATATCGACGGAGCTTCTCAGCTGTGTGTACGTATCATACGTATATTTCATAACTTGGTATCCATCTGAGTCAGAGTTAGATCCACATGGCCGCATCAAAGAACAAGCTAGATATGCACTTACATCCTGATTCGCCAACGCCAGCGAATGGCAGTTCATCGACTGAAACAGACGGCCCATCAGAATCATAATCCGCAGTGATTGGCATATCAGCGCAGTGGTGCGGTCATCGCAACCATGACGTTATGGCACGTGGGGCACAAAAAGTAACGTACCGGTAAGTTGTTGGAACGTATCGTTGAAGACAAGTCCACCGCTTTGCGTTCCGTTGATAACTATGAAATGTTTGCGTGAGAGCAAACATACAGTAAAGGGTAAGCATAACGCACGCCTCTGTTTTACGTTGGGGTCTTCGGTGAAAGCGTAGAGCACGAGGGGGTGGGGTCTTGTTGCTTGTCAGCCCAGAATGCAGCCATATGGACTCATCGGCTAACGTACCTCGCATTGATAAAGGCAAGCGCTTCGTCCAGGCTATCGACAGGGATGATGGGCAGAATAGGGCCAAAAAGCTCTCTGTGGACATCTCTTCAAGGTGAGCCCACACAGGTTGAAACAGAGTGCCCACTCTTCCAACAGAGGATCACCATCCTGAACGTTCTTGACAACGGTAGGTTCGATTCGCTTCCTTGCAGCATCCTTCCTCCCCTCAATAATATCGGTTACTTTCTCGCCCTTGGTACGTTCAAGCAGAGAGCTCAGTCGATTGAAGTGCGAGTCATTCACAATACTTCCATAGTGCGAAGCGCCGAGGGCACTATCTGGGAAGAATGTCTTGTACGCCTTCTTGAGCCCCTCTACGAATTCGTCTTGTTTCGACCGAGGCACGAGAATGTAATCTGGCGCGACGCAGATCTGACATGCCAAATGATATTATCTGTCAGCCGTCAAAGACTGATAAGAGTAAGGCGTCTTACCTGTCCGGCGTTATTACATTTTCCCCACAGAATACGCTTAGCCGCCAGGCCCATGTCATAAGCGGAATCCACGAGGACGGGACTCTTCCCACCAAGTTCGAGTGCCAGTGGAGTGAGATGCTTGGCAGCTGCGGCAGCGAGAATGCGAGCAACTCGGCCATTCCCAGTGTAGAAAATGTGGTCCCATTGGAGTTCGAGAAGCTTGGTTGTCTCCGGCACAGTACCGTTTACAATCTGGTAGGCAGAAGGGTCCAAGTACTTGGGAAGTAAATCCGAAATGAGCTGGGAGAGATGAGGCGAAACTTCCGAAGGTTTGATAGCCGCGCAACAGCCTGCCGCAATAGCCCCTATCAGAGGTTGAAAGGTGAGGATGAAGGGATAATTCCATGGTCTATGTCAATCATGACCCAAAAAAGCCGCATCAGTCGAACCTAACCATCACCGAATGACAGATGTCAAACGCACGACATGATGAGCACAGTGCCCCTGGGTGCCTTGAAGATGCTATATGGGGTACGTGTCAGACGTCTCGCGGAACCGGTAGGGAACCATTGCTGGAACAGGACTCACGTCGGTTTCCATCCCTTTTGCCAGTCCGGTACGTCTGGATGCTCAGGCGCCGCCCACACATCCAATTTCTGGGCGCTCTTTGTCGCTCGTTCGACGATGTTGCCGACTTCGGTCCTGAGTACTTCCAATCTCGGTTTCGAGAGATCCTTGTTGAGCGCGTCGCATATTGCATCGGCCTCATTTTGTGCCAACCGAGCGAGTTGATAGAGCTGATGTTTCCGCCATTCGAGCGGGCGGGTGACGCCTGCTTTGAATGTCGCTCGGAGGGTCTCCCGGATCTGTGCGTCATGGTTAGCATCCGCATCTGTGAAATACAAACTTCATCGAAAAAAGTATGTTTCCTACCTTTGGGATCTCCTTTATGGGCGTATATTTAAGGATTGTCATCAGTTATACCTGTGATTAGTGGTAAGCGGGGTTCAACCGAGTCTCGAGACAAGTTCTACAGTTCCACTCAAGGAGTGTGCGTCACACGTCCACCTTCCCTTTATCAGTTGTGGTGGGCCATGGGGCGCAAAACGGAACTAAGCAAAAGCGCTACTTACCCGAGCAAAAAGTTCACCACAGACTCGGCTAGGTAGGAAAGTGTCGTACAACGATGTTGCGGTCCACTGGCACAGTAAGCCTCGTGTAAGTAGGCTGGCTGCTTCAATTTCAAACTATGTATCGAACCTGGTCAACGATTCAGATAACCCTGAACGTATTGTACGTCCTCAGCCAGGTGGACTCAACGTGCCGCAGTGCCGCAGATTCATCATCACAAGGGCTGTGTATGTGGTGAATTATGCAGCCTCGGGCTGAACGGACAATGTGATCGCTGACGGGACGCAGTCTCGACAACAATTCGTGAGTCTTGGCAAATGAATCTGTTGGCACATCTACGCCCACCTTGACAGGAGCCATTGAGTGACTGAGTGACTGTCGCGAGTTTTTGGGTCTCGGCTAACCGGAACCGAACAGTGACAGATATAAAGTTCATGATGTGCCAATTGATCATATGTGTACGTCTTTATAAGATCGGCAAGACTCATTGCGTGTCGATGTGGCGTACTTGCCGCTGCCAGTTCGCTATCTATCCATTCTCGGTTCGAATTCCTTCATGTGGGCATGGCATGAGAGTCAATTATGTATGTTCCTCGCTAAGCTGTCGTGTCCGACGAAGTTGTCAGTGAGTAGTACCAGTTACTTGACTATTCTCATTCTGTGTCTGGATCGCCGTCACCGTGCGGCGTGTGCCATTGAACAGGCTCAAAGTTTTCTGCGCCCGATGCATTTCTTCACTCACTGATTCTCGCATCCTCCGGGCGTGCACAACCCGATCTAAAGTTCGTTGTTTCACCTTTGCTACACTGATGGCTCACGTTCCTCGTCACCTCCTTTCGCTTTCTTCAACGCTTGTAGTGCTCGACTGCATAGTAGTCAGCTCTTCGCTGCATGCTCTGGTAACCGTGGTTGTCTTATGATCCCAACATTCTCAATACCCCATACATATACACTTCTTGATCGTTTCTTAATTTACGCGGCAACACGACATAGGTCTTAACCCAACATCCACAAGGACGACGGCGCATCAGCGTTCACGAAGCGTCCCCAGTCTGGTGCTCGGACGATCCAGGACCAGGCTTGGTCTCGGACTGCCGTGTCCTATTTCCCTGTCATCACCCGCATCTCTTCAAGTCCCATCTCTTCATCGCAACGCGTAACGTCCGCACTCGACCCATCACCGTCACCTTTCCCCAGACCACTGGCGACACGATCACGACGCACACTCGAACCACGACGGTGCATATCAGCGTCAGGATCCGTCACGTTCGTACCCACAGTCCGTAACACTGGCCACCCTTCGTCCGACATTCCAAGTACGACAGTCAAGCGTTCCTCCACACCGTCGCCGGGCCCGTGTTTGCCGCTAATTTGAGCGTGGCGATAGGCGTCGCACGACTCGGACAACACCCTTGCGAGGTCCCCCGTAGACGAAGCAAGCAATACATCCATCGTGTCCGTCGGATTGAACGCGTGAGTCTGGACTACTTGCAGCTTCTGTGTTTGACTTTTGCTTGCTCCGTCGGACGGATTGACGGGCATCATAAGCGCAAAACCCCCCGCAACCACCGTCAAGGCGGTGACGAGCGTGATGGCAGTGAGCGAAAGACCGTGCGTTCGTGGGTGAAACGTCCAGCCAAGGGTGCGTACATGGACAGTGATGCTGAGTGGGACTGTCGGGCCCATGTCTATGTTTGGATTGTCAACCATTTGGGCCATGAGCTAGCGTGTCGCAGCAGCGGCGTGTTGGATCAAGACTGGACAAATGGCAGTGATGGTGAGGTGAACGTACCGAGCCTAGATATTCCATCATTCCACGTAGATAGTCTTCCTGCTTCCCATTCAGGACGGATGGCAGCAGATAAAAACAATCGATAAAAAATAGAAACTAAGCCAGCACAAAAGAAAGCTGCATCCATACGCACAGTAACAGAGGTATAATTTGTTTGATCAAACGCAAGCAATTTATCTCCCATCATATTTGCAGTGAGCCCCTGAGATCTCACGAATGTTGTCCAAATTGTGATTGCGGGAAACCACAACAATGCCCCCGTCACGTCATCTGTCCCGGTAGGATTTGGCAGGGGCTGCTGGTTGAGCGGTGGTTGGGTGATGTTGATGATACCGGTTTGGTCGTAGGTAGTTTGAACTGTGGTAACCAGAGGCGTGACTTGACAGGTTTGGTTGAGGGTGGTATAGGTGGAGTCTGAGCTGGAAGTGAGGAGGACCACTGAAAACATGACCGTGAGTCAGTCTTCGTATATATTGTGATGATGTTTTACTGCGATATTGTACTTACGGAAAGACTGGTTCGACGGGCCAGAAAAGTCTTGGCCGAAACAAACAGAAGTCATGAGCAGTCCGATCGTCGGATACGAGTCGTTTATGACGGTAACCCCAAACGTGGCTGTGTGCAGACGTCATCACTACGCTCAACAGGAATGAGTGGAGATACCAACAGTATTCTATTTCAGAGGAACAATTCGTACTCCAGGAGTATGTATCCATGGAGTATGTACCCATATGACATTTTCGTCTACAGATATTTGAACCGAATTCGTGAGGTTTGACATGATGACTGGGTCATTAAGAGTAGGTGTTCGACAGGAGACGTTAGCGGTGAATCCGTGCTGTGTTGCGCTATATGTCCTGGGAAGTCTCTGGTACGATGGAGCTTCAATGCTTGGATGCCCAGGGAATGTCGATGAGGTAAGGTTGTCTATAGGAATTATGCCCCCTAACAGGTTGCGTTACTGATACCATTGCCGCAGCTGTATTCAATGAACGAAAACCTTCACACTACTTACCTGTGGAGATATTGCTAACATACCATGAGCCGGGAATACTGATGAAACCAGCTGAAGGGTTGTTCGGGTGAAGTTTAGCTGATGCTGCCCAGAAACCAGCATCCATAAGAGTCTCCGGCAAATCGGTCAAAGAATACATGTCACTGTGGGGTCCCCAATCCATAATCAATCCAGACAACTATGTATCAATGGGGGTAGCTACTTACAATGCATAGACACCAGCATCAGCCGGGGTCAGGTTAAACCCCGGTTGGGGCGGGGTTGCAACATCGGAGAAGAGTTCAGATACGGAAGGGTCGAGAAAATCTGTTTCGTTGCCTTGAAAGTCGTAGTATATAACGACACTCTCGGGCGCCAGCAAAGTGGACCACCTGCACCAGGGTTGAATACAAGTGCGTCGGGGCGAAATATGCAGGCGTGATGCTTACGCTGTGGTGAGGAAGCCCAACAGAGCGACCCATGCTACAGAGAGTAGCGTCCATGGCAATCCACGCCTATCAAAGCGGAGAGATACAGAATGCTGAGCTAGCTTTGCCCATGCTACCATCGTATGAAGGCGAAGTGGTGTGCACGAAAGGCGACGGACCAATGCACTTTGGACGGCCCTGTCGAGGAGGCTGTTCCGTGGTGTTTCGGTGCGAGGGGGCATGGACAACGTCAGTCGTGTATGCTACCCCCGACGATAACTCACAATGAGCCAATTAAAGCAAGGATGGTCGAAACTAAAGTCACAATGACTTGGGTATCGCTAGGATGGTTCTGTATCCATGTGGCGCTGATATCTGACAGTGGGATTGTCTTGTGCATCATTACACCTGCAAATGTCCACGCGAAGACGAAGAAGGACATCTGGGCAAGCATGATGGTAGGGATGGTCCAATCACGAGAGGAGAGGAGTCTAGATAAGACAGTTGTCTCTTTCCTTGGTAGGAGTGACTGATGCTCGTCCCGAAGGGCCATTCTAGGTGGGCTGTAGAATGTTGTGAGTGGTGAATGGTCGTCTAGTAAGCGTAAGGGATCTGAAAATTTGGCCTTGCTCGTCCAGCAGCCTTAACAGTTAAATGCCACGCATCGCCTGCCAGCGGCCATCTCGACTTGGTGATGACACGGTGATGGTTTCACAGTCATTCCCACGACAGTGGTCCTCTGCTGGTCGACTATCATTGGTTTTGGTTGAATCGTGTTGGCAATTTGGTATTTATTTCGGGAACTATAATGTGAAAGCACAGGTCTGGTGCAGTGACTTAGTACGGCCAACCATAGCCATGGATCTTCTGTGCCACGCTGCGTGATGTGTCCCCTGGTTCATTCGATCAATGGCGACAACAAAGGGGATGGCAGGCCGTGATTTCCAAGCTCTCCACAGCGATGCTTCATATCCGCACCATCACCCACTAAGACAAATGAAATCAAGGGAGAAAACCAATATACGAAAGATACGCATCGTACACATGATACTTATACAGCGTCCGAGCCGGTCTCCTTTTCCTATTCTTACACGTTCAGTAATTGGTACAACACGGCCAAAAAGGTATTCCAATTTGCTTGACGGCCTTGCTCATTCTTTCCCAACAGCCTCCCACTGGCTACTGTTTTCCGAAGTACTACCAAGGATGAATCAGTACCTTGTTCAGTATGCGCCTCGAAAAGAATGTATATGATCGCCTCACCTTGGACTTTCATCCGATTCAGCGTCTGCGACCCACGCTTCGTCGGCAACGACCAACTTCACAGTCTTGACTTCAAACCCACGAAATTCCAAATCCAACCGGAACCTCGAGGTAGCGACCCCAGTTTCACCATCGGCACCATCGGGCACAAACGACAACGTCTTCTTGTGATCCTCAAGTAGGTTCGTCAAGTAAGCGCCCACCACCCGGACGTGCGGAGTGACCCGGAGCTGGACATGTCCGTGACCGCCATAGGCTTCGTACAGTCTCAGGATGACCGTCATGTTCGCACTCTTGGACTCAAACTTGTCGTCCTCGCCTCGTTTGATCGTTTCAAGGAAGACGTTTGAGGAACCCTCCAGCCAAAATGGCGATCTGGCAACGATTGGCGGATGCTGTCGGGGATTCTCAGGTACGGCTCTCACTGGGTACATATAGACACGTCAACTTTCGCAAACAAATCTCGCGGGTCTTTACTCACGATGAAGCGGAGAGTTAAAAACATAGGCAGCCTTTGGCACGTCGGACTCCAGGAAGGAACCGACATGTGGCATGACTGCCCACGAAAATTCGTGCTTTCCTGAATGAGGGAGAAGAGATAAGCGAGTCGTACTATTCCCTCATGTAATCGAGGCGGGAAATACCACATACCTTGATCCTGCTCAGCATCAGGCGCAGTGGCTGCCCTCAAGAGGGAAAGACGGAGAACGTTTCCTTCGCACGCATACCCGTACTTGGACTCGGATAAGATCGCGACACCATATCCGTATTCGCTGAGATCAGCGAACTGAGAGAGATTATCAGAAATAGCAGCATGAAAACCAATGTCAGTGACATACCTTGTGACCACAAACTTCAAATTTGGCTGCATCGAGTGTGGTGTTCTTGTGCGTCGGTCGCTGGACCCACCCGAACTGTGATTCGTATGTGGCGACGGTGTTATTGATGTCAAGTGGTAATTCGACTATCATACCAGTTATCAAAGACGAAAGAACCCTGTAGATCAGGATCAGGTACTCACATTTCAAAATTTGATGCCTCTCGTGCCAATCTACTTCGGCGTCGAAGGTAAACAGTGGTCGTGAATTTTCCTTCGTAGTAGCTATAGTATGGTCATGACTCGCACTTCGAAATCCATGCGTATGACCGGCTTACTTGCGAACGCATCCAAAGAAATCTATTGAACACCCACCATTGAGCATTGGGATCAACGAAAGTGCGGAGTGTCAAATACGCACGATGACATCAATTGTACTCTTTCCATACTTGACCTGCGTTTCCACGGCCGCTCTGAAAGGTCCTTCGGCAATAATCCGAGCACCGGAGAACTGCAAAGGCGTAGGCTTTTCGAGATGGTGGATCTCGACATCTTAAACAGAAAAAACGTCAAAGGAGAATATACTGGAACGTCGGACTTGAAAACGAACCCCAGGCATCCCAGTAATTGGGTCGATCCTCGAAAATCACCAGTCCTCCGGTGCTGCCTTTCGAGATTAGTTCTCGTTTAAGCTTCACATCATACAGGCTGGTGATGCGTCCCTGCGAAATCGTGAGCTGCAGACTCGAACTCTTTATAATGATGTGGTCTGAGCCATTGGTATGTACTAGATGATGTATGTCCGTCAGGTTGGGACTTGCTGAGCTTACACTACACTTACCAGATACAGGCCCATGTTCAGTGGATACAACTGTCGGATGAGCAAGTATCTCGTTTTCCAAGGTCTCGAGTAGCATATAACCATGCTTTCCGTCCACGGTCGTCTGTACAGGCTTTGGAAGTAGATTCTGACCGGCTCCTGATAGAGGTATCTTGATGATATCACGACGAGCAAATGGTGTCGTGTTGACTGCTAGCACATTGAACGGCAGCGAAATCGGGCGATTCCCAGACAAAGGTACGGAGCCAGAGAAAAGGACGCCAAGAGCATCCTCAAGAAGAGCTTTACAATCTTTGCGTACTTCAGAATACAGCTGTTCAGCGTCGTCGTATACCATTCCACTGTCAAATAGTCAGATCAGCGCTCTTCCATCCTTATAGAGGCTCACATAGCAGATCCGGGAAGGACTGAGGTCAAAGGCCGATTAGATCACACAAAACATTCTGTTTGCACGCCAACATACCATCATGGACTATTAGAGGGAGTTAGTTAGTGAATAGAAGAAATTAAATGCACCAACATTGATTCAGAAGTACTTTCTCCCAACAGTCATCGATCGTCGCCTTGGGATATACATATGAGCTCTGTTCAAACTTGAACAACGTTGCAAAGGTTGCGAGGAGCTTGCGAAACTTTTCAACTTGAGAGCGGAAGGTGTTCTGAAGATTGCATACCTCAACATCCCGCAACAAGATCTCGCACTTCCTATTTCCCTTTTTGATGGAACCTCGATAATTCACGATGTGATCCAGAAGTCTCAGAGTCAACCAACAACCTTACTCACCGTGGGAAGTATAGGTGCCACGGTGGAACTGGTGAGAGAGTGAGACGAATTTTGGTATCGTGTAGAAAAAGACACTACCTCGAGATACAATTCTCCACGCCTGCCACAGTGAACAAAATATCACAAAGGGGATCGAAAAGACGCACCACACTGGAAGTGTTTTTCCATCCTTTGATTCTCGTTCTATGTCTGCAAAGAATTGCTCCACAGTGCTGCCCATGCTCACAGGCGGGAGATCGCGGTGATTGTTGTTCACTGCTCGGATTCGGCGAAGCTATCCAAATATTAACGACGGAATGCAACTGTATAGCTCCGAACGTACGTTCTCGAGCATCTTTGGGATGGCACCTCCACCGCCGTCCCCATTCCCGAAGACAAGGAGGGCAGAATCGTTCGATTCAAGGTTCTTTCATGATTGAGCAGCAGAAATCATGGGTGAAGTACAACCAACCTTGTGATTTGTGACGCCTTTGTTCACGTCGCCAACCGTTGCTTGTGCTGTATAGGTATCTACAAGGTGCTCGGATCACTACGATTATCCAATGTCAGCAGCAGGATTTCCTACCAACTGGGGTCATGTGAGACAAGACCTGAGTGCCGTCGATACCCACCCAACTGAAGGTTGAATGAGGGAAAACATTTCTGCATACATCGCGGTTCGTCATTGAGGAAAGGATCAGCCAAATAAGCGACGTACACGTTGTTCCTGGGGTTATACGATCATGAGAAGTTCTCTCGCACAACTAACTAGTCCACTTACCAGGAGAGCTTTTGAGTGAAGAAGTATTTCATCCCCGAATCTCTGATTAACTGGGGGTATGCGGCAGTCAACCCGAAAGAATCAGGTAGCCAAGCTGTCTCGCATCGCTGACCAAATCGAGACTCGAAGTACCGCTGGCCGTACACAAACTGTCGAACAAGGGCTTCCCCTGATGGCATGTTTCCGTCATTTTCAACCCAGGCACCACCAATGAGATGGAATTGCCCAGACGCAACCTTTTCTTGAATCTTCTTAAAGAGGGGAGGATATTGCTGTATTATCCCCACATTCAGTCTTGTTATCTAGTGCGCCGGTTAGGGATAGAGCTACCTGTTCCAACCACTTGAATTGTTGGGCTTGTGAACATGCGAATCTGTGCTCCGGATAACGCTCCATAAGATCGACTTGAGTAGACCATGATCTTGCAGTCTTTTGTTGTGTAACTCGGTATGGCCATAGCCAAGCTGTATCCTGTATGCCGTGTTAGCGTATCATCGACATGTGACTGGTTATCTCACTATGTGGCAGTACGAGATGCCAACGACTTGGGCCTTTTCCGGACCTTCTTGATAAATGTCCGCCCCCTTTGCCTGCCATCCCTTTCCGAAGACATCTTCTGCGATCCCTCTCATCTGTTTGATGTTCTCCGAGTCGCCTGTCTTGAACGCGTTCATGATTGCATTTGCAGCCACCAGCGACTTGTTCTGTAGTGGGCTATTACCTGGCAGAGTATCGACGATCTCTTTCAGAGTGTTGAAGTCCCACATGAGGTGCCCTGGTAAAAAGGATCAACAGGAGTCGCAAAATCACTGTCCCCGACATACATGCATCTTGGTTGGGAACCACTAGATCAGCGGATGCCAAGCCAAAGTATCTGTTCATCTGGAGTCCATAAATGAACGGCACTCGAGGAATGGAAAAAGGTGTCTCACGTCTGGAGGCGCAATTGTGTCACCATTCCAAGGCACTCCGAACATACCATTGCAGCTAGATTCGATAACTAACTCGTAGGTTCCCCGCTCGACAGCTTCACGAGGGATGATGTGCTCCACGCGCCGGTCTCCACCATAGCTACCAGTGATACCTGGAAGTGTAGTGAGTGGATCGAATCACGGACCGATGCTGAATACGAACCTTGCAATGGCAATCCCTCTGGGGTGAAAATCATCGCCTCACATCCAGGATCAAATTCGACTGCCACTCGATCAGATCGGCGTCGTCAAGAAAGTAGCGAAATGCACATACATTGGACGCGTTCGTACTTTTTCCAGTCCGACGGGATGGTAATCTTAACCTTCCACCAGTGATTAGTCTATGAAGCGGGACGATGTTAGGCAGATCTCTTCGAAGCAATGCTTGACAGTCGTACCCCTTTTCATCGAGTGAGATGCAGATCACGATAGGTTTGTGTCAGAGACTCACAAGATGGCCCAAATGAGTCGCCTTTCTTTGCGGGTTTGAATGTTTGTTGCAAGGCTTCCTCAAACAAAGGTTTCGACAGCCCGGGGGCACTCCAAACTTGGAGGTTCACGTATTCGGGACCATCGAGTCTGTGTATGAAGAGTACAGAGGAGAGGTTGACGTCTTGAAAGTGACCGCCGAGGAATGTCGAGAGCCGGCTTTGGGTCAAGTTCTTGATCCATTTTGCTCCAGTTCCGTAGTTGAGCTCGGGATAGTGGCCGTCACCGTGGTTGCAGGCCATTCTTGTATGATGATAAGCCAGTGATCAGACGAGGACGACGAGATGCGAGCGTGGGTACGGGCTCATTAATACTACTACGACGGTCGTCATAGTAGTACCGTATAGTCTCCGACGCTGTTTCCTGACTACTATGACCGCCGTCAAGGCAGTCATACGACTCTTCTCCACACAGCAGCGCGGGGAATCCCGTCGGGCCACCTGCGCACCAGAGTACCGGCTGTACTGTACGTACTTAGGGTTGAAACTTGATGAGTCCACGACGGCCAACTCATTTCCTTCTGAAACACTGCCCTTGTTCAGCTTCTTTGCGCCCTTCAAGATCCGCACAATCACGAAATCTGCCGAACCCTGCTAGTGAGTTTCAGTCTCAATAGTTTCAAGTGGCAAGATGCTGAATTGCAGCCTCCGTAACAGGCACGAGGTCAATCCAGCTATAATTTGCATTGAAGGTCCAGGTTGCTTGACAGTACCATTAATCATTGGGTTCGTTTAGCTCCTCACTTAGATCACATTCACGGTGCTGCTAGTGGTTCTAAAATTCTCATGGTATCAAGGTTCATCGATATGGGTTCCTTCCATCACACCCCTTTAGCCTTAGATAAACTTGGTGTTAACTTTGCGTTCATGCCTATGTTTGGGAGATGCGCGGTCACCTCATTTGTGATTCAGGGTCCCTTGCTGTGGACAACATCCTCATGTTGCGGCAGGGACCCACATTTGGACCCACAGAGGTTCTGACACCACGGCTGGATCAACATTTAGGACTAACCTAAATGTCGTGAGTATTAATCCCCTTCAGCTTTATCTTTCCGCTCAGAACAACGCAGCCCACATTACCCCACAGCTTGTCTCTCTACGCTAACGATTTGCATTCGACTTATATCTGCCCCTCAACATGTCCATCATCATGGAAGCCGACAATTCTGATGTCGACATTGACTTAACCTCTGTTGAACATGCAGAAGAATCGTTCATGATCCTGAACGACGGTGTGGATGAAACGAGTCCTCCGGATGGTTCTGCATCTGCGTCAGAGGAGTCGCAATCAGAGTCCTCCGATTCATCATTCCTAGATATTGATCTTGCCGACGAGATGGAAGATGATGAAATCAGCACCACCGAGTCCATAGAACCCGACGAACAACACGTGAACCAAGATCTGGAAGAAGTGAGTAGTTATGTGGTTGGGATAACCCAGGAACTTCACTCAAGGATACCGTCTTTATAGGTTGACATTGATGACACCGAAGAGTCCCGTTCTGAAGAGGATCTCTGTTCCTCTATCCCGGGAATGTACCGCATCCTCGACTTGATCAGCGAACGTGGTACCAGCGGCCTAGGTATGATGGTACATGGCGTCTCAACGTGGCTCAGCTCTGACATCCACAAAGTTGATAAGATCATCATCGCTCAAGATTCCCTCAAACATTTCCTGAACGAGATATCTCCCGGCGCTTACATGTCCTTGACGAAGGTCGATTTCAAGGCTCTCGACAAGTTGCAAGTCAAGCCCATCGGGATTTATGGGTGCAAAGAGGAGATTGTACGCTTTTTGGTCTCCATAGCTGTCATTGACGACACCCTGTATGCCGATGTCTAGCTCGTGAACCAATTGTTGTTACTGATATCTTGACAGCTCGGTCAAGTTAATCAATCCCCTTGAAGCAAAAACCGAAAAGCCGGCTCTCCGATCTGGCCTATACATATGCCGCATTTCGGAGTCTGTCGGCGCAGTGGGAAAGATGTATGTAGTATACTGGCCGGAAGAGTCGACATGGGACGACGATGCTTCTCCACCTGTGCGCCGAAATCGCGTCACTTTCATGAGGTGAGCTCTTCTTGGGACGTGGTATATGGAATAGACGCTCACTGACGCTCAAATTCGCAGATACCTCTCGAAAATTTGTGATCAAGTCACAGCCCTGATCTCCGAAGACCATGCCAAATCCATGATTTGGAACAATTCAGTCAGCGACGACCACTCGTCTGAATCTGACGAAGATGATACAGATCGGTTATTCACCTTTGAGGTTGCGAAGACCAAGGAGCAAGAGGAAGGCGTCTCCGTACGCCAAGGATTCGAGGTATGTTTTCCTTCCGTCCTCATCCGAGTATCGATAAACATCCGACTTGTTAGTGCGCTTCCGATGAGCTCGTCACTGCCGAATTGCACCCAGAGTGTGATATGGACCCCGGATTCTTCAAACCACGTCTATTATTTGGTGAAACGAGACAAGGGTTCATGACAACACGATATGTACCTGTCAAGCGTTCCATCAAGACTCTCAACTCCTTTAAGATTAGCGCGTTCTTGCTTCAAGACACTTTGTATGTCTTTTAAACTACGTCTCTCGTCATGTTTTTCTGATCGTTGACAGGCTGAAGGAGCGTTTGCAAATCTCAGAGACTATTGGTCCCAAATCACTCAATAACCTCATCCGAATGGGGCTCAATAAACGTTTCCCCGACGAGTGTAGTATCTGGACGAAGGAAGTTAACGCCATTAAATTAGCATCCCGGAAGGACATGGACGCTCAACAGAAGGAAGCTGAGGATCAGTTGAGCGCGGCCAGGGCTCAGACGGAATCGAGTATTCGGTTCGCAGTTGTCAATGCTGTATTTTCCGGCTATCCGTCCGTTCTTGCCCCTCTCTTTGGTGCCTCGCTGACGAACAAACGTATAGCACGCTTGATCGTAGTCGATGCTTCTCCTCTGTCCCAGCTCTCACCGCTGACGAAGAGTCGAGACTAAATGGTGAGTTATTGTATCGATGGCTCCGTATTCGCATCGACGTTGTTTCCTAGAATCCTATTTCAACCTAACAACGATCCACCCGCGTATTGCGGAGAGTTTCACGGATGAACTCCGCCGAGCGAATTGCAAGAACATCATCGACGAGAGCTTCAGGAAATCAAAGGAAAAGATCCTTCTTGTCCTCTATTTATCCCGGAACCTCATCAACATGACCGAGACTCAGCTAACCAAACTCGTCCGATCGGTTTCCAAGGACACCAGGCGGCAGTTGCAGACCACCCTGGCCTGCATCCTCCACGGGATCGCGACTCCAGCGGACGAGCCACCTAAGCCAACAGCAGCTGAGACGCGAAACGCTGATAAGATGCTCAAGGAAGGTGGCAACGAACCATCTCTCATTAATGACCCAGACTTCATCGCGGACCTTGAGGGCCTGTCGTCCACTATGCCTGTGTTACGGGAAGCAATCAAGGCCGCTCAAGATCAGGCGCAAAAGTACCTCGGGAACGTTGTGGATAAGCTCTCTCGGACTCTCCTCAATTCTACTCGTCGCATACAACTAGAGGATATTCAGGCGCAACTAAAACTCGAGGCAGATCACCGCGGAGAGCAAGATATCCGTGAAGTGGGACGTTCTTTGATCCAGAAGATAAATTCTCTATCAGAGTCGTGTGATTCGTTGTGAGGCTTTTCTTGAATGACGGATGAAGATTCCGATTAATCAATGTTCTCCAAGGTACACCCTACGACTCAAGACCGTCGTACAATGTAAGAATTTCAGCTACCACCGTGACAAACGTACGCTCCACCTCTTTGGATTAGTTTTCTCTGACCAACGTAGAGTTCTAGGTCCGCAAAGCTTTGACATCACTGGCCAGCGGGAGACGTTGAAGGCGGCTTCGCTGCTGTTCACAATTCATCTCATGCACCTGACAACACAGGACCAGCATGAGCTCCAACTCGATCCAACTAAGGTTCCGAGTCCGCGCTTCAAGGAGTCATACACCTTCCGGCTACCGTTGGGGTTCTCCGTCTCGTGAGAGACCCTTTTATCACATTTATTGCTTGTGGCTGATGAGCTTGTAGGCACTCGCAACTTCTCGAAGGTGACAAACTATTCCTTGTACTGATTGATCGTAACGCCAACCTCCACCTACACTTGGATCACCTCAATAATATCGAAAACTCTATTGGACGCGAGCGTGGCAAGATGCTTCATCGAGATA
Organism: Boletus insuetus; assembly: GCA_038093095.1. Classification (NCBI taxonomy): domain Eukaryota; kingdom Fungi; phylum Basidiomycota; class Agaricomycetes; order Boletales; family Boletaceae; genus Boletus; species Boletus insuetus. The sequence goes on from JBBPRQ010000154.1 coordinate 16,110, forward strand.
AGATTGGCGACGAGTTCTTGTTGGCGTTCGACGAATCTCAGGCTATGCTTGCTCTGATTTCTTGTGACAAGGTAAGTGATCCGAGAGTTCTGAACGTTGGGTTGAAATTGACGGCCCCTCAGCTACAGTTAAACGTCTTTGTTTACGATGAGAGCCGAGGATTTACCGCATCCGGTAGCGCAATCAACTTAAATTCATGGTACGCTGAAGGGACGACGATCAAGAAGGCCTGCTTCACCTCAGGGAGTGAGGAACTTTTGCTTGTCGATTCTCAGACTATCGCCCGTGTGTTCTCACTTACCACTATGCAATTCCGGTGTGTACCTTCGGCGAATCAAATCTTTGTTACGCCCTTAACGAATTCTTAGGCCGGCTTCACTGGATCTCCACCGCGTTCCAATCGATGTACATTCTTCTCCAGACGGTTCCTGCTTCTTGATCGTTACCTCGGATGGCGCTTCTACTGATATAATTGCCTACCATTGGAGTACTTTCGGGTCTACCAATGGGGTTACGCTCCCAATTGCAGATTGGGCAGGTGACAGTAAGCTGGTCATCAGCTCACTCGTCCGCAAAAGTGCCGTGCACCTCCTGAAGCTAGATCTATCTGCTCACGCTTGCAGTTCTGTCGCGCTCGATATCACCCGAAAGGTTACCGAGTTCATGTTCAGGGAGAAGAACAGCCGTGGCTCTTTGTCAAGACATGCTCAACTTTCGGTGCACAACTGTCTCATGGACTGCCATGCTGATGTATGGACACGCTTTCCGGTTCTCCCGGCGGTTCAGCGCGCTACTATTTCATCAGGCGATCGTTGCCATCGTTCAATTCTCTTCGTCACTGACTGGGATCATAATCGTTATCAGTCCCACTTTGCTGACATGATCGAGACATTCGAGAGGACGACGAAGAAGCCAACTGGAGACAAGCTTAGCACCCTACAAATCTCTGCGACAACGTTCGACAGTTTCATAGCCAACTTTTCTCCCGATGCAGAGTGGGATAACACTTCCATTTTCAAGGTTGGAGAATGGGTCGTTGACATTCTCTGCCTCATTCCTATCCATCTGGCACTCGCCAGAGATAATCGGTTCATCCCGCTCAAGGATGGCATATACTCTGCCGAGGTCGAAAAGTCACTGCTTGGTGCCGAGATTAATCGAATTGTCGATTCGATATCGTTTGGGTGGTACGAGTCTATATTCCAGTCTTACATGGCAGACAAAGTGCGGATCTCCCATATGGACGTCTTCTTCGTGGGTTAATGCTAGCCTTTTTGACAGCCGGTTCGGGTTGTGTCTTCTATGGGAGAGCAATCCGTTGGGAAGAGCTTCACCCTCAATCACCTCGTCGATACATCGTTTGCTGGATCAGCAATGCGAACCACCGAAGGTGTTTGGATGTCGGTAACTCCAACTAAAGAAGCGTTGATCGTTGCACTCGATTTTGAAGGTACATCTGTAGTTGGGTCTGTCGGTAATCCATCCTCATAGTGCTTTCGCAGGCGTTCACAGCATAGAACGCTCAGCCCAGGAAGATGCCCTTCTCGTTCTCTTTAACACAGCAATCTCTAATCTCGTACGTTTTCATCCATCGACGGCAAGAAAGAAACCCTTTGATCCCTGGTGCCTCAGGTTCTTTTCCGCAACAACTTCGCTCTCAGCCGCGATATCACTGGGCTGTTCCAGTCATTCCAGTCTAGCTCGACGGTTCTAGACCCTGTCGCAAATCCCGCACTTTTCCAGTCTACCTTAGTGATTATCATCAAAGATGTCGTCGACTCGGACAAGACAGAAATTGCACGAGAGTGAGTATTTCGAGAGATATATGCTTTTCTCATGGTATGACGGAGGTCTGTCCTAGGTTCTCGCTCAAGTTCCAACAAATAGTCGAAGAAGAACAAGATGCCAACTTCATTTCTCGTCTGCATGGCGGCAAGCTCAACATCATCCCTTGGTAAGCTTTTGTACCCGTTTCTTGCAAGGCATCGGATTTACGCCAGTATAATAGGCCAGTCATCGAGTCGAAGGAATTTTACAAATTGTTCCCGACACTGAAGAGACGGCTTGATCAGCAAGACGTGACGCACAAGGCAGCAGGAGAATTCTTGCACCTAATGAAGACGCTAATGGCGAAACTCAAGGTAGAGCTTTCACCGCTAGATCACTGTATGCGAAGCTAATGTTCACTAGGCGAATGACTGGGGAGCGCTCACTCGTACGCTCGCGTTATTCTGTTCATTTTAGTCGCTAATTTCTTTCTAGAAACCATGGCTTCGCATCGTGCACAGCTCTTGCTGACCCTCTTACCTATCGCCCTAGCTTTCGGTCTGCAAGACGTGGAGCCAGAAATTGAGCCACTGAAGGTACGATTCACAGCCTTCTGCATGACCGGGAAAGCTGAGACATACTACTTTTCAGAACCTAGACACCGACATGCCGTTAGATTTCCCAGATAGCGACGCGCGGTTCTTCGTCGCCAACGTTGAACACTCTCAGACTATGAGTCGCGAAGAGGTATTGAACGCGCTGGCCAAGGAATGGGACGAGTTTGATTCCCGCCAGCTTGTTCCCGATACTCGGTGGGCGCAGGAGCTCGCTCAGTACCTGGAAGACCTGGCGGAAATGCGCATTGACCATATACGGGCATGGGTCAAGTCAAACCTGACGCGTTTCCAGGCTGGCCATGCGAGTGTGATGGAGCTCCAGCGGACCCTCGAGAGCGCCGTGATCGACTTGAAGAGCAGTGTACAACTCTGTCGGATGCAGTGCGGGTCTTGCCAACTGTTTTGTATTCGGGATCGATTCCACGAGGACGCGCACGACTGTAAAACGACGCATACTTGCACTCAGTGTTGCGAGTACTGTGCGGAAACGGGCGAGCCTGAAGGAGAAGGAAAGAAGTGCTCAATGACGTGCGTAACATCTTAATTTTAATCAAGGGACAATCATAATTATCTTTTTCAGAGCCGGACATTCTGGGAAGCACGTGTAAGCAAGCGTCTCACTGAATGTTTTTGTTTGATCACGACTGTAACCCAGATGTTCCGTCAACGTCCATTTGTGTGGTGCGCCGTGCAAACTCCGGGGCAAAAACGGATGTCTCGAAGAATGTGCCAAGGTAAGGCCGTATTCGAACTCCCAGTCCGCTTTTACTTATGACTCCAAGGTCTCGGGCCATGAAGATGATGACCACCAGTGCGCAGCGGTTACTCACGCCTGCGGCGAGGTAAATGTCACCATTCTTTTCCCGCAATATTAATTACCGTATCTCACATTCCCAGCCGTGTGATCTCTGCACGTTGACAATCGCAGATGGATGGTACAACTGCAAAGCGAGGTGCAGAATCTCAGTGTAAGTGCTCATACGGCCGTAGCTATGGTCATGGTCATCCAATCTCAAATCTCTGATGTCCTCAGTGACGTTGAGCACGAAAGTCACCAATGTGACGCACAGTACTGCCCCATACCTTGCCAACTTTGCAAGCGGCTTTGCTCAAGCCCTAAGCATTTACATGCATTGGAAGAAGACGCCATCCATCTTTGTGGGTGCGTAGTTCGTGGTATGTTTCACAACTGCAGAGCGAAACGCTTTCTATAGGCAACCACATACTTGTTCTCAACGGTGTACCGCTCCCGGTGTGTGCGAAATTGACATGGCTCCTGAGTCGATCGAAGAAACGTTCAGAGGAATGCATGAATGCTTCCAGTACACAAAGGTACATTTTCACTTTCCTTGACGCACAGTCAAAGTCTAAACGCACTCGGTGCATGGGTATAGTATTTACAAGGTGAATTCTTTCAAATACATGTATCGATGTTCCGTTGATAATAAGTATCTAGTGGCGAAACGACTTAAATGCGTCAAAGTTATTCCTCCAGGCGAGCTACAGCACGAGGGTTCGCACGATCATAGTTTGGACCCGGACACAGTCCACTATTGTCAAGCAAGGTCAGTTGCTTGATCACGTTTGTCGTCTTCTTACCTAACGTACGAATAGATGTACAAGTTGCCAATATTACTGTATACTTCCGCTCGGTATGATTTGAAGAGCCTAGGCCTGGATCGTGAAGGTTGATTGCGCTGTTCGAACAGGACATTCCCAACAAGAACATGAAACCAGCCATGGTTCCATGTCAAACGTACGATGGTCCGTTGATGGCCCAGATGAAGAAGGCATCGAGGTGGAAGGACGACGGTTCTCGACGAACGACGAAGGCGCGCCGATGATGTGCAGTCTAGTGTGCAAAGCGCTCGGTAGACACGTCCACATCGACTGCTGCAGACCAGCCCAGTGCAGAGGGAACAGTGAAGTCCAGCATATCCCGCAGAAACTACGTCCGGAACCGGACCGACCGAAGGACTTTTTGACGCACAACTTGTTCTGGAAGCGCAGTGGCAAGTCAATCTTCGACGCTTATCCACCTTGGTGTCTGATGCTTTTACAGGGTTCAAAGACCCGTATTCGCGCGAAGAGCAAACGAACTTCGCAAAGTGGTAAGTCGATCTACACGACTGTTTAGCTTCTTCATCAGTGTTTTGCTTACATTTTTCAAGCGACTTCATGTGCCCTGGTAAGCTTTAACTTCATGCATTTCTCGCTTCACATCTTTATAATTTTTACCTTCAGGATCCGAGCATGTCGCTTCCGCAGGGAAGCCCGCTGTACCATCATTCTGTATTCTCCCCCTTTTCCATGCGCCATTGAGTGCCAGTAGCACTCCGCCACAAGGTCATATCTCGAGCGATGGGCATCAATACACGTGTAAGAATCCGGGATCTGTACAACAACCTTTTCACATGTGCGTGTTCGTAGCGACACCCTGTGCATACAAACTGACCACCAGATATCAATAGTATCTTTTTAATCGATAGGTGCGACTCTCCTGGAGCCTTAGTGTACCGTGTTCACAAACGTCCCTAGATCTATGTCCATGAGCAAGAATGATAGGCAGCCGCTGGAGAACTCGCCAGTATGTGCAAGGATTCGCTCACGCATGGATAATCGCCTCGGCGCAGTCTATTCTGCCTTGTACAGTTTCTGGTCCGCACGTCAAGCTACTGTCGGATACCAGCGCGATGCAAATACCATCATCTTACACGCTGAAGGCACGGAGTTTGTGTGCGAGGGTGACATGACGAGATCTCCGGATGAACTCCTTAATCTACTCCTCCCAAATGGTCCAAAAGGGGGTAACAGTTTCGACAGGGCTCTCAAGGCAGCCGATACAACCATATCTAAATGGCGGGATGATGTACGTCCTCCGGTGATCATCTTCCTCTCCGATGGCATTGCGTCCGTTTCCGATACTACCGTGCAAAAACTCTTCCTGAAAACAGCACAGAAAGGGTAAGTAACATTTAGTCACGCTACCTGGTACTAAGGTCTTACGTTATGTGACAGGACAGGACTCTCGTTGCATGCCATCTTATTCGGTCCGAAAACAACCTCTACCCGGATGGAGCGCATGGTCACCGTCGCGCTAGAAGCACAGAGCAGGACACCTGCGCTGATGAGCACCCCATCATCCTTCCATGAAGCGCTTGATAGCGTATGTCGTTTCCGATGTCTAAATCAGCCATAGGTTCAATCCAAGTTCTGCAGGTCCAACTATCACAGACCTTCCTTGGAATTGCGGAATCCCTGAGGAAGCCCAGAGGGGCGTTGATGCCTCCATCAATACACAGTGGTGCCTCAAGGGATGAGTATCAAGTCGTGCGAAGGGAACCATCACCTGTACAGAACCCAGCATCTGTACAGCAACCGTTCCACGTGTGGGTGTTCGTAACGAAATTCTCGAGCATACAACTAACCACGATCCATCAACAGCATCTTCCTGATCGATAGGTGACCAACTTCCTCGTGTCAGGGTGCATCGTACTTACAAATTTCCCTAGATCAATGTCGATGAGCAAGAATGACCGGCAGCCGCTTGAAAACTCGCCAGTATGTGCGAGGATACGTACACGTATGAACAACCGCCTTGGAGCTGTTTACTCTGCCATGTACAACTTCTGGTCTGCCCGTCAGGCTGCTGTTGGACTACAACGCGATGCAAACACCGTCATCTTACACGCTGAGGGCACACAAATCGTGTGCGAAAACGACTCGACGCGATCCCCGGCCGAACTTCTCGATGTGCTCCTCCCCAATGCTCCAAAGGGGGGCAATTCTTTCGACAAGGCTCTCAAAGCTGCTGACACTGCCATATCGAAATGGTGGGATGATGCGCGTCCTCCGGTGATCATCTTCCTTTCCGATGGCATTGCCTCCTTTTCCGATACTGTCGTGCGAAAACCCTTCCAGAAGACGGCACAAAAAGGGTGTGTATTCTATAGCATTCAATAACAATGCTTAATACCAAGGTTTTCCATTACATACGTGCAGGAAAGGACTTTCGTTGCACGCCATCTTGTTCGGTCCGAAAACGACTTCTGTCCGGATGAAGCGCATGGTCACTGTCGCACTCGATGCGCAGAGCAAGACGCCTGCACTGACGAGCGCGCCGTCTTCCTTCCATGAAGCGCTTGATAGCGTAGGCCATTTCATGTTCCAAATCAGCCACAAATTCAATTCATGTTCCACAGGTCCAATTGTCACAGACTTTCCTTGGGATTGCGGAATCGTTGAGGAAGCCCAGAGGAGCATTGATGCAGTAAGCGACGGATCAACACTAAGACTGTGAGATATCCCCTTGTTCGATATATCTTCATATCTCTGTTTCTACATATGTGTACTGCATTAAAGTTTTTGTTGCAGGTAGTATGGCGTTACTCTCTCTTTGCATTTGGATCTCGCTTGGAGTGATTCTATGGCCCGTACATCGCGAAATGGACTACAATCGACATGATCCCATAGCATTCTACTCGCGTACCTTCACAGCCCGTCGTCACCTGTCTATGGGAATGTACTGTGTGACACTGTTCTGTCCGAATACCGGGGGTCTTGGAAGAACACCGAGCATATCCGTACGATCACCCGGTGCCTCAAGACGGTCCCCACTGTGAAGAATGTCAGACACGCCGAGGGAGATGTAGTCCTTTCTTTGGCCCTCAATTTGAATGCCATCGTAAGCGGGTCTATCGCGGTATTTCAAGGATCACTGGAGCTGCCTGCGCGCATCATGCCCCACGGATCGCATGACTCACGGGTACACTGAGTCTGCGAGACGGTGTTGAAAGCATGCATCAAGGGTGAATAATATTCTTCGTTCTCGTGAGACCGTCAAATAAGCCCAGCTTAATCAATTCACATTGCCAAAATGGTACCCGTTTATAACTGCACAAGTACTTTTGAAATGGAACGAGGCGAAACGGTTGAGGTCGCTCGTCAGCAGGCTTAGGGCCCGACGCAATCAGATCATCGAGCTGAACATCAAGATTCAGCATATACTTCTCTTCTTCTGACACGTCACATTTCACTGCATGTCCACATTGGAAGGAGAACGCCTTACTATTTGTACAGATCGATCACGTCCGTCACGAAACAGCTCCTCCCTCTGGATAATTTACTACATCTTCGAGTACTGCAACAACTTTGTGTGGTAGAAGTGCTCCTCGTTGACGAGAGTGTGTAGCTTTTCACGTGCCGCAGCCACCTCTGGCTTAGCAGCGGCCTCCTGATGTGCCTGTGACGACGATGAATTATCATCTAACCAGAACACTCGAGTTGGGTTTCATCAACAAACCTCGACCGTTGGCCATCCGGCGATAAGAACATACTTGTTCTCATCCTCGCGCGTTTGTCCAAACACGAACATCTTTTCGCTCGCTTCAGAAAACTTGGTCAATATATCGACCACGGCCGCACGATTCTCGGGTGCCTTCAATGACAATATGACCACCTCCGTCACGGGCTTCTCGAGTGCGATCGTCGGGGCTGAAAACTTGACATGGTACATTTCTGTTCTGGCGCTGCCACCAAAGGACGACTTGAGCCCCGCGATGACGTCTGGATAAGTCGGCCCGTCTATGAGTGCCTTGTGTGATTCATAGTCGTCCCAGTCTACGTATAACGATGGGTGAAGGTCATTTCAAGGACAGAATCAGAAGAGGATGGGACGTACTGAGGATGATATATCCCCAGGTGCTCGGTTCCTCGATCTGTTTCCCATAATACCCTGGGCTAGTATGTGATGTGTTTTTGGTCAGGAGGCTTTCGATTTGCGAATCGTGCTATCTAATCAGATCAGACTCACCCGTGCACTCCTTTTGCCTTCAACGCAACATCGAATGCTGGGATGACAATCCCCGGATCGTTGCGGAATCCATCGCTTGTCTCAAAGATGAGGATCTCGGTGGTGAGTGTCATGATATCGAGTCGAGCTGTGGTGGCAAAAGTGGAACGCCTGATCGGATCCGGGAAATTACGCGGATTCTGCCTTAGTAGTACTCGAATCTCAGGAATGGTTTCACAACATAATGATACCGTCGGGCCAAATCCTGATTCAAGACCTGTGTTCATTGTGTAGTGCGGTGGGTATTTGTCATCCGAGACCTGAGATCTGAGAGACAACGGACTCGGACATTTGAAAGGAACCAAGTCGCCTTGAAAGGTTGGCCCGGCCCTTTTGACTCTAGCACCGACTCGGATGCGGGCGGGAGCTGTACAGTTAGAGGGTTGACAACGTTTAAACCATATTCGTGCCCACGTATGCAAATTATCGTTATACGTTCGTAGTACTACGTGTAGCATCATCAACATTAATGGAGCTACTTGCATCACGGCTACGTGTCAAACCGTCCTCGCGACCCTTTAGGCTATTCGCCGCCTTGACTTTCTTTCGTCTCTCCAATAATGCTCTCCTCACCGCCACCTCCCTGATAGATAGCCCGCTCTCTATCGACTGCACGGATGACGCGCTGGATTGTGCACGCTGAGGAGGTATTGGCCGCTTCCGCCTGGTAGTGACGCCCTTCTTGCGACTGAGCATGCTCGAGGTTGTGGACGAAGCAGGCAAGGGTACAGTTCCGTGGCCAGCCGTACTGTCACGGTGTTTCGACTGCATCGTACCGTTTCTCGACATGCTGTACGTGGGACTTGTCGTCCCCCCATCTCTCGCTGGATTCGCATTCTCGCCCAATCGCAACGTGGCGGCGTCCGAACCGATGAAGTCGCTGTCGGTGCGTGCGCGCGTGCGCGTGCTCACGGAACTCGACAAAAGGCCCGAGTCCAGTGTCAGCTGTGACGGCGTGATAGAAAGAGGACTAGGACTCGAACTAGGTATCGGCCTAGGCAGAGGCAGATACATACGCTCTAGGTCCAGTTGAGACTCCCGGGCCGCCCCTAAAGCCGACCAAGTGGATGGAATCGGGTCCCCGTAGCCGTACTTGCGCAAGTTGGCGCGCGCGACCGCGGAGTCCGTCGAGTAAATGCTCCCAGTATCGGCCTTGATGGAATCTGGATGTAGTTGACGTGCACTTACGCCGAGGTTGCGATTGAGGCGAGATACCCTTGGTGGGGGGGATCTGACGCTTCCTATGGTGAACTCGCTGATACGAGGTACCCCTAATCCGTCCCTTCCCGCTGCGATGTTACCGGAGCCCAAATGGGTCGAGTTCTGAGGCATTTCTTGGGTAGCAACAAATTTGTCCGACGGTGTCAATTCATACTTGGTTTCCGTTCCCTCGGCACGAACAACACGAATGTCTGGGAGAGTAGAGCTAGCAGCGAGACGAGTGGGAGAGACAGGTGAACGTCGAGACGCGACCCGCTGAGGCGCAGGGGTGAACCTAGAACCACTTCCAGCATTCGCTGGGTGGGATTCAGGGTCCGAGGGTCGATTGCCCGTCATGGCGTCCACAGCCTGCCAGAAGGATGACTTGAGAGTGCTTTTCCAGTCCAAAGGTTCCAGCGGATAGTCCTTCCCGTTTTCTTCCTGGTTAGCAACAGCTGGCGCTTGCCACATCGCACCGTTTGAACCTCCCTCCAGCGCTGGGTACGGATACCCGCCATACCCTACGCTGCTATACGTCTGGACAGCTGTTCCAGGGGTCCGCCGCCGCGTGCGTCGAAGTGCTGCAACGGTGTCCGTTCTCCTACCCCATGGGATTGTCGCAGGGCCAGGTGGCTCCAAAGGGGTATTGAGAGGCTGGTCGCCTTGACCAGAGTGGGGGTTCGGGATCGCGTTCTCCCCAAAAGGGGTTATACCGATGTTCGAAACGGTTGATAACCCAGCACTGTTTTGTAATCGCGGCATGTTCGTCCCGCCTTCGTCACCACTGGTGACGTCTCCTGGAACCCTGTTCGCAACACGGAGTCTCCCAAGCGTTCGTGTGCTTTCTTGGACGGATAGGCCAGACTGAAAGCGCTCCGTGCCTGGGCGTGAATAGGGGTTTTCTTCTGAACTCAAGTTCTGGGACCGCGGATCATTGGCACGACGCAAAGACGGGTACCGCCCAGTATGCAAAGCACCGTTCTGTAATGTGCCGTCCTCTAAAGTTGGAATAGTATGAGGGACGGTAAGTAGATTGGACGAACTCCTGCGGACGATGGATGCTGGAAGATAATAGGGCCGTGTCTGTGTCTCCACGTGTGCCGGGGCTCCCTTTTCGGACGGATTTGCGTTATCGGTGGAAGGGGTGCCAGTGTCGGACATAGTGTCGCTATTCCAAGGATCGTCGAGTTCGAGGTCGTGTCTTCGAGTACGCGATCGTATCAACCATGCTATGAATGCTGCGACACATCCGATGAAGGAGATGGAAGCGAGGACAATGGCCAAATAAAATGGCGCGCCAACGCCGTGGTCTCTCGGATTGGATACTGGCGTGGGACTCGGTGTTGGATAGTTGACAGTAGGTATAGAGGGAAGGTTTGTGTCGGTATTCGTCGCATTAGATGAAGGGTCATAACTGGATGACGCAAAGGAGGAAGAAATGAAAGTGGATGTGGGCGTGGGTGTGGGGGACACTGTCCCAGTCAAGGAAGCGGACGTCGCTTCGAGATTTGGGATGGCTGAAACGGAACCTGATTCGCTCGGTAGAGAACGTGTGCCCGGTATCGATGTACCGGTGTTGCTCACGGTGAGCGTCTAGGTGTGCCAATCAGTGCAAAGGTCGGTACTCCAGACGAATGCAACCTACGTAAGGGGTCTGGGACGCGATTCCGCTATCAAAACCTATCAGTGAAACTTGTCCGTCTGACCCAAAGACGAGAGTAAGCGCTCTGTCATGATGCTTGACCGAAGTAGCACGAAGGGACCGCAGCGAGCTGAATGTCATCATCTACGGGAGGTACTGCAGATCATCGATGCGCACCAGGCGCAAGAAACAGAAAGAATACTACCAGAGCTTCAAAGAGTGCTAGATCCGAGAAAAGAGTGTTTTGGGACGTACCAGACGTTCCACGAGAGCAAGAGTTATCTGCCTACTTTCCGCCTCTTTCATGGCGAATCAGGATTCAGCCTACGCTGAGAATGGCTTGTATGAGATCAGTCTGGATTTCGTGGTCAAGATTAAAACCAAATCTGCATTAGCCTCGGGAGTTCCCGGTGACCGTGACTGCCGTTCAAACTCTCCGCGGAGTCGCGACGCAGACTCATGTCGTTTTCACCAGGGTAGAACCTAACCTCCAGCATTAACGATCTTGATGACAACGCCAATCCCTCCCGTCCGTTTTCAGAGGGTATGCATGTGCTTCAGTCTGGCTCGCGATCTACCCGCACTCCAAACATCCAGTTCTCCATCCTAGGTGCCGTGATGGTGAATCATCGCTTCATGACCGAGACCTGAGGGGCAAATTATCACTTGTCTGCCCCTGCGCACTGGCTTTTCTCTGCGGACCAACACATGTCTTGCATGGCCTGGCATGATGACCCCGCTATGCTTTATATGGCCACGTTGGGTTTCGTTACATTTGATGTCGCAAGAATCTGTATTAGATCGCTCGTTCGGTGAACTAGGACCGGTTACACGCCTTGACATTTGTTTACTTACTTGTGGATCCCCCTAGTATTTCCGTTTGCTTCACTCGAGTGGAAAGAAATTCTAGAGGACGTTGAACACCCGGTATCAGATCTGACGTTACTGGTGCCGGTGAGTCTCTGAGTACTGAAATGAGTCGACATGTGCCGATATCTCACTATCAATCTTCCAGTGTCACATCGCGGGCGTGTGACTTCGGACTGACATGGAACAAATTCGAGGCTTCGATGGTGCTCCGTACGGAGAAGTACGGGATTATTACTGGCTTTACAGCGGCGGTCTCAGTGTTAATGATGTGCACAGGTGTGATTCGCGAATTCGATTTGACGTGTCAGCTTTTAGACGAAACTCGGCGAAACGTAACACTGGCAGCTTGGGACACCGTTGAAATGACACTGCCAGATTGTAGTCGAGCCCGTCGCTCACCCAGCCCTAAGTTGTACTTCAACTTCATGCCTCGGGGCAGGTGCCTGGTAAATTCGTCGAGGTAAACTGCTTCTTCTGTTTCATTGCTATCACTCATGAATAGCGTGCCTCCACAGAGGTCACATGTGCGGTATCGTGATCTAGGTCCCAATCCCACACTGACGGTGATTATGCGTCAACACTGCCAAGTATACATGATGAGGGTTTCAGCACGTTTGCTGCGGGATGCTTCTCTGATCTCGTTATCGAGGGTTTGCCCTGGAACTCTTGATCTGTACCTAAGAATCAGGACAGCTGCCGCAGTTCCCAATTGACCGCCAGAGTGAAACGTGTGGCAAGCATTGCATATAATATAGGGGAGGTTTCTTCTCTCCACGAAGTCGACAGTATCCTTTCCATCTTTCAGGTTGATGTTTCAGATGTCCTCAGCAGTGGTTGACATCAAAACCGCAGTGGACGATCCCGTCACTGCTAGATCAATCCTGTCGCACCCAATGACCAAATCGTCGATCATCGATAAGGAGTTAAATCAGCATGGCATGGGCCACTATCAGTGGTACGTACCATTTTCCGAATTCCCTCCTGTTCTGATCAGATTCGCATTGTCCTGTCAAAATGCTAGGTTGATCTGGACAGTCTGTGGCACCGGATTTTTCTTGAATAGTATGTGGACACAGGCGTGGGGACTCGTTTTCTCGAGCATCCAGCGTGAATTCGGATATTCCGACAAGGAATTTGGGAAAATAAGCACTGCTGTCCTTGTTGGCATGGCTGTGGGAGGATTCATGTGGGGCGCATTGGTGGATGTCGTAGGTGTGTGCCCAATTTGAACTCCCGCGTGGAATTTCCATCATGTTGACGGGTTTACACTAGGTCGTCGGGTAGCGTTTCTTGGTACTTCTTTGATTACTGGCGTGTTTGGCATGTTTCTTGGTGCCCAGTCTTCATTCAACGGTCTGTTGGTGTTCATGGCATTCACGGGAGTTGGCATTGGGGGCAATTATCCTATTGATGCAACCAGTGAGCGCTTCTATCCCTGTTCAAGTCATATTAGTAGACAGCTCACTCTTACTTGCGACCAAGTCACTGCGGAGTATATTCCAGAGGTACTGAACTCTTTTGCGATGCTATAGAATGGTAACTGACCTTCAAGTTTAACCAGGATCGGTATTACCTCCTCGCTGCGCTCTCAATTTTTCAACCACTTGGGTCTGTGCTAAGCACCCTCCTTGCTTTTTGGTTCGTACCAAAGTACTCTTGTTCGACAGAGTTAGTATCATGTCACCGGCACTTGACGGAACCTTGTTGTTCGAGGGATGCTAATATGGGATGGCGATATCTGTTTTTCACGATCGGTTCGATCACCCTCGGGGTTTTCATCATCCGGTTCTTCATTTTTCCCTTTTATGAATCTCCCAAATTCCTTCTATCAAGAGGGAATGACCGGGGTGCGGTTGAGGTCGTCCAGAAGATCGCCGCATTTAACAAGCGACCCTGTAACCTCACCGTGGAATCACTCTACGAACAATGCAATGAGGCTCCGGTGGCAGAAGAAACGGGTTTTTCTAAGAGAGCGGTCAGCGAGTTCTCCCGATTGAAACTGTTGTTCGGAACCTGGAGGATGACACGGGTCACGGTGCTCGTTTGGATCACCTGGATATTTGACTGGTGGGGTAAGATTTTCATTGCTCATCGCCGTCTTCGTTTCACGGTGGAGTGCACAGGAATCAGCATCGCCTTCACATACATGCCAACAATCTTGCAAAGGAAGAATAGTGCGATTCACGTTAGTCTAGAACAAACCTACGTCGACTACGTGATCGTCTACACCCCTGGACTTGTTGCTGCCATTCTAACCGTCCTCCTGGTCCGTGCACCTATGGTCGGGCGAAAATGGACGCTCGTTTTCGCGTCTATGGTCTCGGCAATAGCTCTTTTCCTGTACAGTCTCGTGAACTCAGAGGCGAGCCACGTCGGCTTCAACATGCTGCAATATTTCTGTCAGATCGTTTTCGATGCAGCGGTGAGCGTCTTTCACTTTCTTTTCGTCTACTTGGTTGCTGAAAGGAATCGCAGCTCATCGGATGGACTCCTGAGGCGTTTCCTGCCGCAGTGAGGGGAACTGCGACTGGTTTAGCGTCGTTCTTTGGGAGCCTTTTTGCGATTACTGGCCCACTGATAGGTGCAGTGCTGTTCAGCAACACGAACGGGAGCAATGCAGTATTGTATTTAGCCGGCAGTGGTCTCTTTGTGTGTACGCTGGCGCTGTTGTGCATCCCAATCAAGGACATGGTCGCACCACGATAAACTGTCATGCAAACGCGTACTAGTAGAATCAATCAGATTACTTAGGTGCTTCTATTCGGTAGCCAACAATTCTGGTCGTGTTATTGGAGAATATATAGTTGACGACGTGAAACAATTATGTGTCTCAAATCCGGGGTTGGAATCAGGGGCCAGGGCACGTCACAGTTGCGTGGGAATGGGGAACAATGAACCACGACGACGATCTTGTAAGGTAGAGTGAGCATCAACTTCATTGTACAAATTATTCTTTGTGACTGAAATATGTTTCAGGGCAATTGCTTTGTCGTCACCAGACTAGATGGAGGCGCAGACAGGCACTAGTGGCACAAAGCCCAAAAACAAAGTCTCGGAAGATGTTTTAGATGGTCAAGAACAACAATTTCAGAAGGATCTCCAGCGCGCTATCGAGGCTTCCAAAGTCGAGTTTCAAGGACAGCATACTGTCGTCCCGGCATCGAAGACACAAACTAGTCAGGCGCATTCAGCGATCTTTTTATCTGAGCGTGCACAGCTAGAGAAAGAGAGGTTAGCGAGGCTCAAGCGTCTCCGTGGCGAAAGTGACGATCACGATAATACCCCGGGCCAGTCACAACAGCCACCTGTTAAGCGCCAGCATCTCTCATCTGTTAAACCAACTGATCGAAGAGCAACCCAACTGCAGTCTACACCCTCCATCTCGGTTACCTCGTCAAGCTCCAGCATCCACAGAACGTTTGACTCGAAGACTACTGTGGTACAGGCAGTTCCTGTTATCAACCAACTTTTTTGGGATGGTGAACTCCGACCGACTGCAAACAAGCATTCACTACCGAGAGAAGATGGCAAGGCGACTTTCAGACTATCCGAAATATTAGGCCCTGTGCGTATTCAATGTCGGGCCTTGTTTAGCGCAATAATCCTCATTTTGCTGTTAAGAAAGCCGACATTTCATTTGTCATACTTTCCTCGTATTCGACGTCTGTCTCATGGATCTATGAGTTTTTTGATCCACGCACGCCTGTCATCCTCGTCGCTCAGCCCGACCCATCTGGACGAGCCGCTATCAAAAACGTTCTTCCCAACTGGATTATGACCGTCCCATTCCTAAGATATGGACGAGGTTGTCAACATATGAAAGTGTGTGTTACGATTGTTCCGTCTCCGTGTACTCAGTCTGATTTCTCTAGTTTATGCTGGTGGGTTGTTCCGCTTCCGCTCGCCAGGGCATTTACGAATTCTTTTTCCACAAGATCTTTTACAACACCGGTCGTCTTCGGGTAGTGATATCCACTGCAAATCTGATAGACTATGATTGGCGTGATATCGAGAATGTCAGTTGTTCTCCCTTTTAGGGCTCACGCTCTGCGCTAACGAAATTCTACAGGCTGTTTGGCTTCAAGATATTCCCCCACGTTCAAAACCTATACCCCACGAACGGAAAGTAGTGGATGACTTCCCCTCCATCATGCAGAAGATCTTGCACGCAGTAAACGTGCATCCAGCACTCGCGAACATGTTAGCTAATGATGTATGTGCATTCACTATATCTCACCCTGCTCTGTTCTAAGTCTGTATCGAGCATCCCAAGCTCCCGCTTCAAACTATTGAAGATCTTCGATCCAAATGGGATTTCTCCAAGGTTTCGGTCAAACTTATCTCCTCCATCGCAGGAAAACACGAAGGATGGCCTGCGGTCATCCAGACGGGTCACACTCGCTTAATGAAAGCCGTCCGAGATCTTGGCCTACGGACTGGGAAAGGAAAGGCTGCGAGAGATTTGGTCCTCGAGTGTCAGGTAGGGCCTTTATCAGGATACGGTGCCCAGTGATGGCTGATTGGGTGGAGAACAGGGCTCAAGTATTGGAACATATTCCACGCAATGGCTGAACGAGTTTCACTGGTCTGCACGTGGCGAATCTGCGGAGGATTGGCTTGACGAACCCAAAAGTCGCCGATCTAAGCTTCCTTGGCCACCCGTAAAGATTATCTTCCCAAGTCTCAAAACGGTCAGAGCCAGCGTTTTGGGCGAACCTGTGAGCGTCACATAGGTTTTTGTAGTCCCTAGTTTGAAATTTACTGCTGAGCAGGGGGGAGGAACAATGTTTTGTCGAACGAGTCAATGGGAAGCTACAAAGTTCCCTAGGGAGCTGTTTCATGATTCGAATGGTACAGGTGGACGCGTCTTGATGCATACCAAGGTTCGATCTAGTTGCAATAAATTCCAACGTCATTGCAATATCCTGTAGATGATTGTCGCCCTCCGTCGTACCTCTCTGTTCGCAAGCTCGTCGAAGACTGATTCCAAAGCTAAATCCACGCGTTCAAACAGCTCAGATAAGGGCAAATCCAAGGTCATCGTGATTTCTGATAGTGAAACCGAGTCGGAAAGCGACGCACCAGAGAATCCAGGAGCACAGAAGGAACCCATAGGGTGGGCCTATGTCGGTTCGCACAACTTCACGCCTTCTGCCTGGGGAACGCTGTCCAGTTCTGGGTTCAATCCTACATTGAATGTAAGTTTGGTACTGCCCTACGATAGCATCACCTTGGCTGACACTAGTCTTATTTCCTTACTGTTACAATAGGTTGTCAATTACGAGCTCGGGATAGTTTTCCCACTCTACGAAGAGGAGGATGTGAAACGAGTGTCATGCTTCAAACGACCTCCGAGGAAATATGTGCTTGGCGAGGACAGACCATGGGTGAGTCGGCAATTTGGTTGCCCTTTATCCGCCTGACACCTCCACCAGATACAAGGCGAGTCACCAGTATTTGATAGTTAGACGATTTTACGCAAATGTACGAATCAATAATAAGCCTTGTGGATTCAACAAGTACACTTGTTCGAGTCTGGTAGACATGTTTGATGATCGTTGAATAAGCGGAAACAATGGCAACTGTAGCGGGCTTAGAGATGCCCCGGAGAATTTCCAGTGTCTAGTGTACCGCGTCAGCTTACGCAGAACTATGTAGAGACTAGATCCCTGAAGGCTAGTAACATTAACGCGGCTCGGTCCGGGCCCTCAAGCCTCGGTCGATAACGCACATGGCTACCTTTTTTTTGGGTATATAGTGTTAGGTATGTAACATGAGGTAATTCCTCACCAACCAATCAGTGACTAGTGACGTGACTAGATTGGACTTCCATTTTGTACGTTAACATGCCAGCACCTTCTGAATCGCTTGTGGACTAGCTGGCTCGATTATTATATTGAACCTCAACCCGAACGCATCCGAAACACGCGATGACACGTCGAGGCCCTTAATGAGAAGTACTTTCGCCAGAAACATCGCGCGGTGGTAGTAGCGATGGCAGCCTACTAGCCTGCCTCGCGTGAACTACCTCGGCCTCTGGATTCGGTTTCCTGCAGGACACACGCGTCGTACGCACATTCAATAATGGTTGAGACAGTGTTGATGTGCTCCTTATGCACATTCATTTCCCGCTTTCTGTCAATGTCTCAAAATCTATGTTGCGACCTCATACAACTTGCAAATTTTCTACTCAAGCACATTCTGCACATCGCTAGCATAATCGTTGGGCTAATCCTGTTCATCAATGCAAGATCTTTTCCTCTGGTCTGGCACAGTAAGGCTACCGTTTTAGTGATTGCAGAAATACACTAACCGTGTCCGCAGCCAAAGTACTTTTACCGCTTGGAATCGTGCGATGCAAATACCAGATTCTGTCTTTCTGCCATACACTCTTGTTGCGACCTTCCGCTACTCGACACAAAGCCGTCGTTGCCCAGCTAGAGTCCTGTTGCCCCGTTGGCGCCAATCCATTCGACTTCACCACTACAACTAGATCGTGGGCGAGTGAGTCTTATTCAGGCGCTGGAGGGCGCCGCGCATAGTGTTCTCGTCAATATGTTACTCAAAGCTTAAAAGGTCCCGACGAAACGGATTGGTTCGGACACGTCAATAATTCTACTTATGCCAAGGTATGTTGCACAAGTACGCCATGAATGCAACATGGTCTGACAAAGCACTCAGGCGCGTGACGCTGCCCTTGCAAAGTTCGGGCTTGCGGCGTGGCCGACGTTTGTGAATGCTGGTGGATGGGTTACTTTGGCCTGTAAGCCGTTCACCATTTTGTGTGCGTCTTGGGGTGACTAATCCGCTGGATCTTTAGCAACGCACTATCATTTTCTTCAAGCGATCCCACGCTTTGCAGGGTACGAGATGAATCTCTCGATCGGGGCCTGGGATCACAAATGGGTCAGTGATTAGCTTTCAACTCGTGGCGGTCCTCATCGCCATTAAAGTTGTATCTCGTGTGCCGGTTCACATCGCTTGTGCCGAAACAGCGCGAGGACCCCGCGTCTGGCAAATCGAAAGGCTCTGTTATCCTCGACCAGCTGACAATAACCAAAGAGTCAGAATCGGGTCGTTCCAGTGACGATGACACCACTAGCACCCACTCCCGTTCTCTCCCCCAGGACAAGTCAGACGGGACGATTTTATACTGCTTTACCGTATCTCGCTTGTGTTTCAAGATGGGACGTATCACCGTTCCACCTGCCGTCGTGATGGCTTGCGAGGGGTTCTCCAAACCCCCAGAGACGGGTTCGTATTCGCACAGGTCGCCTCCCCCGCACTGGGTTCACCCCCACGCATTACGACATGCGTCAGGCAGTCTGGACGTTTATCGGCGGTTTCTTGCAGGCGGCTGGAGGGATGTTGCAGAAGAGGATCGATGGTGGGTCGAGCCCTTGAGTGGTCATACTGAGGAACGACGGCACACCAACTTGACAAAGTTGGAGGTCATCAATCGCGGGGTGGTTGGCTGTCTGGACATTTGGTAACAGACTTTTCACTGTAGCACGTCGGAGCAATGATTGGGCCGTCGTATCACAGAGGCTTCCTTGTCAGAAAACCCATGCTCCAAATCATCCACGTACTGAGCATATATCTCTAGCACGATGCATTATACACGTGACCAACGAGAATATAATGTCAATACACTCCAGGTACTAAACAGAATCTCACTCGACTGGCCCAACGAATCCATTCATCTCCAAACATCTCTCTCAGCAGCTTGTCTTCATCCTTCATCCTGAACATGAGACAAGTACACACAATCCCCATCGACCACGTCCAAATGGACACGACGAACACGCCCCATAGAGTCGTGAGCATGCCAGACTCTCTCAGCCACGAGCCGGCGCTTCCTTGCGCCATAGCGATGCCCACTACGCACATTATGATACCTGTATAGCTAGGGTGGCGAACGAACGCGTACGGGCCACGTGTGATCAAACAATGACCCGGCTGGACAGTCCACGTGAACGTGAACATGTGGCCGAGCGTTCCGTAGCACACGACACGTATCAAGCACCCCGCCACGGTGAGCGCGGTCCCGATCCAATAACCGAGAGAAATGCCGCTGCAACCCAGTCGGCTATTGGAGTTGGAAAAGACATGTAGCGCCTCCGAGAACGTCAACCACCAGTATATGATCTATCGAAAATTGTTTGTAAACTGCGGTAGCACCGATCGAAGTGTGAAATCGTCCGACACATACCTTGACCACGCTCTTACAATAGAGTAGCACACGCATGATGACCTCTGCGATGGAGATTTCACTAGGTTTCGCGTTGTACAAAAAGTCGCCTTTACTGGGAGATGTTACAGAAATATGAAATGCGATTGCCATCAGCAGAGACAGCGACAACTTCAAGAAACACATCCTTGTGTTGCGTCGGGTGGGGCGGGAGGTTTATTCGTCAACTTGGTTTGTTCTAATCCTAACTGATTGCTGAGTGGGAACATTGCGTTTATCACTAGTGTAACACGTAACAGGGACCGGCTCAGAGTCAATTCCAACATCCTTGTGCAAGCCTCACGGAAAGATGATGTATATACACAAAAAGGGATTGCTCACCGAAAATTGATGAGTTGGAGAACCTTGTCCTAGAAATGACTATATAAACCAATCGGGCGCCCCCTTGCCGACAGAACACTGAATGTACGTATATTCTGAAATAAGGCGGCTAACCAAAGTACGTTGGACCTCCTAATAGGTGACAACGTTTGATGACTTAAATTCGTTGATATGCACTACGCGAAGCCGTTCGCTTGGTGGAACCAGCTTCTCCTCCGAGATATGAGGGACCCCCCCACGGAGAATACCCACACGCTTCATGGCGAGTAACTACGGGGAATTAGCGGGATAAATATGCGAGAAAGGACCATGTACTGACGTTATGAGCGGCATTGCTATGGTCGTGTATACCTCCAAAGAATGCTGACGTCGCATCCCGGCCGACGTGCTTGAGCAACAGATGGCGTCCGCCTGGATGGACATCCAAAAAGTCTTCTATGTCATGGATAAACCCAGTGATACAGGTCACCGCCCGAGATTCTGCCTGGGATTGATCTTCGTCGTCGTAAGTTCGTGTCCCTATAGAAGGAACATATGATTACTTACAGCTAGCCCAGCTAAGCACCGGTAGGGAACTACCTGGGTGGGGCCAGGTCAAAGCATCCTGTTTTTTACGGAGTCGCTTGAGTTCCATCGTAACCTCGCCCTTAAGAATTTCGTTTTCGGAGAAGATCTGTAGAATTGTAAGAGGCTTATATCTTTTAAAGTATTTGCATATCTCACTTTTAAATGACTAGCAAGCCCGACCTTATAGCACAGCCAGATCAACCACTTGGTGGGGTCATACTGATACCACTTTATCCCGTTACGATAATCCATAGGAAATTGGTGATGGAAATTATGGTAGCCTTCTCCGAGGGTTAAGAGGGCGGTCAACAGGTGATCTCTCGGCGAGTGCTTATCATCGTAAGGCGTGTCTCCAATCCAATGTGCCACTGAATTGACACAGGATGCAGTCTAAATTGACGAAGGTTAGCCTTCTCCATTAAGGTAGTCGGGATCTAACCTGGTGTACGAAGAAGAACCTGAGTAACGCCGAGTAGACAAAGCCACCTTGCCAGTCTCCCCAACCTAACCCCGCCACCGTAGTTGGGAAGATTACCGCGGACAACAGAACTAGCCAAGGATAGTAATGGAATTGCCACATCACAACTGGGTTGTTCAGGAGATCGCTAATGTCGACTTTTCCATGCTTGCATCGTGGTTTGAAGATGACCCAGCCAACGTGCGTCCAAAATAATCCACGTTTTGCGTTGTAAGGATCGAGATCGGTGTCCGTATACCTATGGTGTGCGCGGTGAAGTCGTGCCCACCAGATGATAGGTCCCATGACGGCGGCGGTAGACAGAAATGCAAGGACAACCTCGAGCGTGAGCGTGGCATTGTACGACCGATGCGCCCAGAGCCGATGGTAACCCGCCGTTATACCTATGGCACGTCAATGGTGAATCAGAATTGACCCCAGCAGCTCATTCACTTACCCATGCCAGACATGAGATAAAAGACTACAGACCATATCGCTGTTTCTCGTTGGAGAGGAGTAAAACACGCGTACAGGGTAGCAAGTGGCGGTATGATCATGATCAGTGAGAAACGACCCCACTGGGCCTCTTTCCACCAATTTGACCAGGTCACGGATGGGCGCACTCTCTCGTTGCGAAGGACATACGCAACGTAGCTTTCCAACCCATTGCTCTCCCGTGACTCGTCGCAGAGAACAGGGACGCTGGGTGGTTCAGACATGATGCTTGATACTTGGGGGTAAGTTGTTGGCCAATCATTTGATCCAAGTCGGGTTAACAATGCAAGCTTCGGGAGTTACGCTAACGGCGTATATTAGGATATATGCAAACTGCGGTTCTCGGAGAAGGCTGAACTGCTCACGCGATAACTTGATGTCAAAATGTTCTGATTATTTCGTGGTCGTACTGTAGCAAAGCCGAGATTTCAAACCCAGAGGCGCTTGAAGTTGGTCCGACGAGACGGTCAATTTAGTCCACCCTACATCCTTGATGACGTTAAGTAATTACTCACATGACGGCTCTTTGACATGAGCGCTATGAGCCGTCAGTGACTTCACTGGCACTCAACATCCGAACTCTTTACCTTCAGAGTTCCTTTTTCGTTACCCGTCTCGTCCCCAAATGCCTTGTGGAAAATTCCCAAGCGATGACTTTGACAAGCGTGTGCAGATAAAGTGAGTTTCTCCAGGTATAGCAGTAACAATGGAACCCCGCATATTTTTACATTGTCATAATTCTTTGCTTTCGTCACTCCTTCTTCGGTTCCTTTCTTAGAAGCCCACTTCACCGGATCGCGCCGATGCCGGCAAGGGTAGACCAATGATGAACGAATCTGAGTATGTTAATATCTAGTGTCTATTTCATGCGTCCCGCTCTGAATTTTTTTTTTGGACAATTGTATTCGTTATGTAGCAACCGACAGAACTCTGAATTATCATTTAAGTTCTTCACGATTTTAGTAAACAAATCCTCCGACTTCCCTCTCGTTTACAGTGTCTACGATGGCGGCCAGCTCGAATGAGCCCGCGTTCATAGAAAATCCCGACGACATACCTGCTGAAGCCGTACCTGACAACTTCGTGTCGTACACCCTTAAGCTTCAAGAAGCGCTCCCTCCAATTACATGGAAAAACTGGTACAGAGAACTGCATTGGTTGCATGTCTTCATCCTATTCGTTCCACCGACACTTGGTGTCATCGGTGCTTGGTATACACCCTTGCGGCTGAAGACCGCGATCTGGTTTGCAGTTTACTCTTACATCACCGGCTTCGGTACGCTGCTTTCATCGGTATGGAAACCTAGCTCTAACGCAGAATCCGCAAGGTTTAACTGCCGGCTACCACCGCCTATGGACCCATCGCACCTACAAGGCAACTAGGGCGTTGGAGTACACTCTTGCTATTCTCGGTGCCGGCGTTGTCGAGGGCTCTATCGCGTGGTGGGCTCGAGGGCACCGTGCCCACCATCGATATACCGATACTGACCTCGATCCCTACGATGCCCGTAAAGGTCTATTTTACTCTCACATTGGGTGGATGATCTTCAAGCCTAGGCGAAAGCCAGGCCCGGCAGATGTCAGCGACTTGCGATCGAACCCGGTAGTCAGATGGCAGCACAGACACTACTTCCTCCTCGCATTCATCATGGCGATCATCGTGCCTACTACTGTCGCTGGATATGGATGGGGAGATTGGCAAGGCGGGTTTGTCTGGACGGGTTTGCTTCGTCTCGTATTCGTACAGCATGTCAGTATGCTCTTTTCAGACATCTCCGAGACTAATTTGGACCGTTGATCAGTCCACCTTTTGTGTCAATTCGCTGTGCCACTGGCTCGGAGACAAACCTTACGATGACAAACTTACACCGAAAGATTGCGTGCTTACGGCAGTCATTACAATGGGTGAAGGCTACCACAACTTCCACCATCAATTTCCGATGGATTATCGCAATGGGTACAAGCGATATCAGTACGATCCGACCAAATGGTTCCTGTGGTCGTGCGAAAAGCTCGGTTTCGCTACGCATCTCAAGGTGAATTACGCTTATTTGTATTGCAAAACAGTATTTACTTGTACATTCACAGAGGTTTTCGGACAACGAAGTCGAGAAAGCCGAGTTGACTGTCCAACTCAAGCACCTTCACCAGAAACAGGAGGCGCTTCCATGGCCGACCGAGAAATCTGATTTACCGGTCCTCACCTGGGAAGACTGTAAGAGTTGCATTAAACCTTTTGTACCACTCCTAATCATTTACTTCCCAGACCAACGTCAAGCAGAGTCTCGCACGCTGATCTGCATCGCAGGATACATCCACGACGTCAGCGATTTCATTGACCAGCATCCCGGTGGCCCACATCTGCTCAAGAAGAACATAGGCAAAGATGCCACGGCTGCCTTCTTTGGTGGTTTGTACGACCACAGCAACGCTGCGCACAACGTATGTCTCCTATTTAAGCTATTGTTCCGCTGACTGTCATTGTCCTCACAGTTGCTTGCCATGAAGAGAGTCGGTATCTTACTCGGAGGCGCACCCCATGGCTTGGAGGAGAAGTTTGTTCCTGCCAGTCAGCATTTGCGTGTCTCCCGCTACAACGAACACTCCATTTAGGACTGGTCAAGTTGTGTCACTGCGATCCACCTGGTAGTCCAAATTAGTAGTTGATAAACAACAGTCTACGTCTCTTCCCAGCTCGATTCGTATTTTAATTTAAGTCGTGCCGTTTACTAAACCTCATTTCACTATACCCCTTCTTTGATTTGTGTGCAATCATTTCGAGCTCTAATTGTCGACGTCTACGATCGGGATATACTGTTTGTCTCCGTGTGAGTAACACGGCACCCGTCGGATATCAATCGCTTCATTGTTTTGTGACGTTCTCAAGGTACAAAGAATTTCATTGAAGGAAAGTGTATCATGATCCTTCTGTCAACTTTTGATAGCTACGTTCCGCTTTTGTCTATATGACTACATTGTATAATGTATTGAAAGCTCGATTTGATGGAACCTGTTTGCGTGTCAAGTCCCGTCGGTTCTTCGTTTTGCCTAGAAGTCTCAGAAGTGACTATCGCATATGATATGTATGAACTCATTGATTGCATAGCTAAAACCTATCCGAGACACAAAGTTCGCTTGTATGTAACCCTATTCGGTTAGGCCATCCGTAGTGTGGGGACACTCTTGGCGGATAAGATGTTCAGCTTCTGCTGATCTAGGCTTGATTGAACATTGGAACGGCACCAGATGTCTGGCAAACGTGAGGCGAGCGTCAGCGAACATGTCACAGAACGTGAAATGACCGTCTGGCACGAACACGATTGTCTCTCCCACGATATTGTTCTCGGGCGTGATTTCTATGCCGTTTTCGACACATTTCGTGATATCGAACACGGCGAGCGATTGAACGCACATAAGCCAGACAGAGGAATGTCCAAGGAAATAGCCTAACCCCCGGGTCACATTGATTTGACGTACACAACAGAGTACTAGACCGCTTACCTGGGCATTTCCTATGCAGCCGCAATTGCGGGATCAACTTGTCGCTCGGTCCAAGATGGTACAATTAGTTCTTACCGACGTCCAAAGCCGAAGCACGCATTTCCGGGATGAGGTTCAGGTTTATCTCCCAAGAATCGCTCGGGTTTGAACTCCAAGGGATCCGAATATATTCTTTCATCGCGGAGTATACCCCTGGGACAATGTAGTGTCAGTGAAAGCAATATTTATGGCCTTTGACTCACCAGATGTTGACGAAAACGTAAGAACCTGCAGGGATCAAATACCCGTTGTACTCGTCATCGACTCTCGTGCATCTTATGGCTACAAGAAATCGGGTTAAGGCAAAGCGCAGTGGAGTGTGCAAGGACCAACTTGTTGGAGCAGGAGTGTACCAACGGAAAAGCTCTGTAAACAAAGCTTCCATGTACGGCAAAGACGGGCGGTCAGCGAACGTTGGCAATCGACTTGTTCCCACAACCGAATCCAGTTCTTGCTGCGCTTTCCTCATGACACGTGGAGAGAGGATCATGGCGAGGTAGAAAGCATACGAAACAGAATTAGCCTGAAAGAGGTATCTACAAATGAGCATGAACACAAGACAAATGCCCTCACGGTATCAGCACCACCTGTGGTTAGGTTGTTCAACAACGCTGTCTAGATGACTGGTAACTCGATGAAGCCATACCTTGGTACATTGTCGCTGTGGCCCATTTAACGCTGTCTTCAAGCTCATCTGTAACGTCAGGCCGACTCATTATACGAGACGATAGTGAGGGTAGTGCGGTGCCAGCGGCCTCAAGAAATCCATCTCAGTGTGGTTCAACATAACTGATGAGGAAACTCACCAATTGAGACTTGACATAATTGTGAGGAATTTCCACGAGGTCTCGTAGAACAACCGCGTACTTCTTTGCCTTTCTCTTGAATCCAGCACCGGGAAGCCACGACGGAATGTACTTCACTGCGAAGGTATCAGGGTCTTCAGTATCTTGAGACGAGCTAACAACTTACTGAGAGGAACGAAATCGACATAGTATAAACCGGGTGCGGTTGCCATCGACAATTGTGAGTTTGCTACATGGGCCAAATCGACAAGAGGGTCATCTCCTGCCTGAGTGACGTAGCCATGTGAGAGGCGTAAGGCGATGGAAGTGAAGTATCTAAACACCTCGTCAGCGAAAACAGTAGATGATATGCATATATAAAACTGACTTGCGGACATGGGCTTGATTCCTCTCCGAATCCTCGAGTACGCATTGAAGATACCGACGGGCTTCAAACTCGATCATCCTATGGAGCTTTGCTACAGAGGCATAACTCCCAATGACTTGCGCGAACCACTTTCGATGAACACGAAACCAGTCATTATAGTTGGAAAGGAGCATGATCTTGCCCCATCCTGAGAGTTCACCGCCCATGAGTGACCGAGGGCGGTCAGAGTAATTGGTACTTCGTTTCTCGAGCAAATCTTCCGCAATTTTGGCAGAGCCAATGACGATGATATTGTAACCGAAGAGCGACCCAGAAGCAATGTTACCTATCCAATGAGTAGTTAGGGAGACAGCGGACTTATGATCATGGCTCAACCCACCATACTGTTGGTTGAATCTGAGCATCTTTAACCATGCTTTTTCGCCGGGGATCTCGAAGATGCATCGAAGACCTGAAATGCCTGGCGGCAAACGGCGTGCTCGATACCATGCGTAAAGTTCATGGAGGCAGAATATACAGAGGGCGAGCGAGGCGGCGAATGGTGCAACGACTTGAAAGTCCACAGTTCTAAGAGAAGTTACAAAGCCTTGCAACTCGCAGTTAATCATGGCGAAGTAGTCACAACTTCAAGGAGTCAGTTCGTTAATCATTCCCTTCTACTTATCTGGTCTTGGGTGCTCGGAGACAGGACCAATGATAGCACACAAGCGATTGGCGCACATGCCATGGCTGTGTTTTCGAAATTGTATATAGTGGCATCCTCACACGCTCAGGTCGTTACTTCGCGGGTCTGGAATCATCGCATCATTATGGCTACGTACGTACGGCGGGAGTCATACTATGTACTTACCAAGTTGGATTCTCGGGAATTCGGTGACCTTGCCACACACTCCGAAAATCGGACACCATCTGTCACATCATCGAAGTTCGTTCACTGAAGCCGACCAGCTGGTCGACCGCGCGTGACTCAATTGTCCAGGGCAGCGGGGAAACAGCGGATTACTGAAGGCGCCACTGCAATTGATGGCTTCAGGTTCGAGCGTCGGCAACGTCGAGCCAGAAGCTGAACTGACTCGGGACATGTGATCGAAGAGAAGCCAGTTGAGAACTCGAAAACGTTTTTTTTTTGGGTATAGTGTTATAGTGTCAGGTAATTCCCTTATTTATGCACCGACCAACCAATCAGAGCTCACCGATCGTGCTCCACTGATCCGGGCCGAGTTGCAATTGGTTGTCGAGTCAGTGAGTCACGCGCACGGCTAGCAAGCCACCCAAATGATCAGGTAAATCTCTTTTTCCTGCTCCGCTCGGATGCTCATGTACACTCGTTGGTATCCGGTCCTTGCCTGCTACTTACTAGTTACTCAGTGGGCAGATTCAAGGGAGCACTTGCTGGCCGTTTATGCATTAATCATACTGGGCCTGGGCTACCAGGCATCCAATAATTACTGTAGGCCTCTTTCCCTTACGGGTACAGGGCTCTGACTACCCCCAAAGTCGCGTATGACATTTGACAAGTCGGCGCTTGGAGAACTGTTCTGTCAATGACTCAATGAGATACTATGCCGCGCTGTCATTACCTCAACATCGATTCCCGAGATAGGCGTTAGCGATACAACGTCTTATCCCCAGATGGTACTTATTTGAAAACATGTCCCAAAAATGGGCACTCGTTACTAGTTGTCGTGAATATCTCGTCACTCATTTATCTGATCAAAGAGATGATGGTTTTTCGAGGTTTCCCAATGGATGGGCCGGAGCGGGTCACATAATCAAGAACAATTCA
The DNA here is from genome assembly GCA_038093095.1 of Boletus insuetus. NCBI lineage: Eukaryota > Fungi > Basidiomycota > Agaricomycetes > Boletales > Boletaceae > Boletus > Boletus insuetus. Next base: position 44,647 of record JBBPRQ010000154.1, read on the forward strand.
CGTCATGCGAGTTCCGAGAACTCCTTACTCGGCTGCCCGGTGTCCTGAATCGGCGTGGAGAGCATACAAGTAGTTGGCGTGAATCGATCCCCACTTTCACAAGCCCTTGTATTCATCATGCCCTACCTCGCTGACTTCATCCATTCCTTTGTAGCTGCTGATCGTATTCCGGCACACCTTATCTCCTATATACCAGACAAGACCCCATTCTCAACATGGCCTGCGGTCATCAGTATGACTGTGACCTATCTGGTGGTCGTATTCGGGACCCGTGAAACGATGAGGGACAAGTCACCTTTGCAGTTGACCACCTTATTCCGGGCGCATAATCTCATACTGAGTGTCGGGAGCTTCATCCTGATGGCACTCATTGGTGAAGAAGTATTTTCCAATTGGCTGAAACCCGAAATAGGGACGTACGGCTCGCTGTGTGCGACGGAAGCCTATACCAACGTGAGTAATCTACCATCCATACCTGATCGTCTGCAACTCGACTGAATATGCGTCGCTCTTTTAAGAGACTGGAGTTCTACATGATGTTAAACTATTACTTCAAGTACTACGAGCTCCTCGACACAGTCTTCTTAGCTCTGAAGAAGAAACCTCTTTGTGCGTGTGTTACTTTTGCAGTGCTGGCTCACTGCTAATCATTCGATTGAAAAGCCTTTTTGCACGTATATCATCATGCTGCTACCATGGTTCTGGCATTCGTCCAATTGAATGGCCGAGCAACAGTAGTACGTATGATATACCATGCACCTTGATACGCGAACCTATATATTATATCTTCTAGTGCTGGGTTGCGGCATTCCTTAACCTCGGCGTTCACGTGTTAATGTGTGAGTAGCAGAGTTTAACCTTTGTGGAATATACCTGATGCTCACAGGCGTCTCGCAGATTACTATTACTATGCCGCAGCCGGCGGTGCCAAAGTATGGGTAAGGATTGTTTATTCAAGACGACGACACATGGTTCATGTTCAATGCCGCTCAGTGGAAGCAATACCTTACGACGATGCAGATCGCCCAATTTATGGTTATTCTAGCATCCGCAGCCTTTGCAAGTGAGTGTTCAGTTATCCTTGCCTCTGGTCTTTCTGACGTAGGGGTGTATCGTATTAGGTTATCAGTATGCTGCGTATAACTGGTTCCCTGGGTATCTCCCTCACATGGGGGGCTGTACCGGTACGCCGACAGCGGGCATCATCGGGGCTGGGATCATCTCCAGTTATTTACTATTGTTCATCGAGTTTTTCCATGAAACGTATCAACGGAAAGCCGGATCGCATGACTCGGTGACATGGTTGCGGTTGGCGGTACAAAAACACGTCAAACCAAGCACCACTGCGCCGGAGAGCTTGCTTTTCCGCGTGGAAAAGTGTAAGTTGTAACTTGATTTTGTTGGTCAGAGCAACTGACTATGAATCATGGTCCGGCTAGTACACGGCAAGGAATGTCATTCGAGCGGGTAATCCCGTGGCGCGCATGCGCCAACTAGCGATCACTCGCCACGAGACAATATTGAAGGAAGAACGCACTCAAATCAAATTTCATGTGGATTTCAGCCTGTTGGTCCATCTCGAGTTGTAAATAGTACTTAATTTTTCCTTAGTACAATGATACCATTGCCCTCCGGGCATCCCTGGCTTCGAAGTTGGTGACGTTGATACTGATTATTGATCACGATTATATGTCAGATCACAAAACGAAATAATCAACGACGTAAAGCGAACGATAACACAAGGACCTGCAGGCCATAAACGTGCGCTCAAAAGAAGCATGCGGTGAACTCCAATGAAATCGAACACGTCCGCAAGTCTTCGTGAACCAATAAGTCGATGAACTGCAACAATCCACATCACAGTTAACGTCCTCTGAAATGTCCAACATGGCCTCAACGACCGTTTCATTTGAGAATGACGTAGACATCAGTGCTAGTATTTTCCTGAATTCCAGTGTCAGCATAGTTGATGGAAGGCTGAGACGAACACGAACAACCCTCTGCCCACGTCTCCTACTGTGGAACCCTATGCTGTTAAGGCAAGCCAACAGACGTCGATTTTCCACGCTATTAGTACATACCTGTCCCCTCCGGGTCCAGGAACTCTTTGGATTGTCCTTGTATTATTGGTTCAAACCGATATATACATTGCTGTTCCCTTGTGTTCCACGACCCGTCAGCTGTCTAGCCATCCAGTCCGTGGAATCATCCACCCTAAACCATGAGTTCCTCCTTGACAAGACGTTCTGTCGCCTCTGATCTGGGCTTTATCGAGCATTTGAAGGGTGCCTGGTGGCTACGCAGAAGACATCAGCGACATGGTGTACCATGTCAAACAACACAACACGGGAATACTGACACGATTGTCCCCCCCACTTGATTAAACTCTGGTGTGACCTCGACCCCATTCTCGACATGCTTTGAGATGTCGAATAGAGCCAGAGATTGAGCACACAGGAGCCAGACGGTCGAGTATGCGAGGAAAAGACCTGTTTGTATAGATGTAGAGCGTGAGGGTTCGGTGCAGTGTTTGTGACTCACCTGGGCATCGACTGGGCGGCGGCGATTGGATGGTAAATACCAAGTTCTTGATGACAGAATTGCTACCTACCGCCGTCCAAGACCGAAGCATACATTCGAGGGATGAGGTTCTGGATCATTTCCAAGAAAACGTTCAGGTCTGAACTCCAATGGGTCTGTGTACGTTTTCTCGTCGCGAAGTATGGCCCTGAACACAATAAACCACCTTGTCTATAGCATGTCGCTCGAGCGCTGTCGACCTACCAGATATTAACTATGACATAAGAGCCAGCGGGGATCAGATATCCGTCGTACTCGTCGTCGGCTGTCGCGCGCCTCAAAGCTACAGAATTTGCGTTTAGTCGACGCTTTGGGGTTCAGGGATCGAGCTTACTCAACGGAGCCGGAGTGTGCCACCGCAAAAGCTCTGTAAACAATGCTTCTACGTACGGAAGAGACGGTCGGTCTGCGAACGTTGGCAATCGACCAGTTCCCACAACCGAGTCTAGTTCTCGCTGCGCTTTCTTCATCACATCTGGATAGAGCGTCATAGCGAGATAAAAAGCATAGGTGACAGACGTGGGCTGGACAAAATCATTTGGGATCAGCATACTGAGTAGGATTAGACGTACCGTATCCGCACCCCCTATAGGTTTGGTAGTGTTGTCATGATACTCGGGTCACTGATATTGCTTGTGTGCCTACCTCGATACATCGTCAATGCAGTCCACTTGATGTTGTCCACCAGGTCTTCCGTCAGGTCTGGTATACTCAGTAGGCGAGAAGAAAGCGATGGTAACGCTGTGTCAGCGGCCTGTAATCTGGCTCAGTGCGCGTCAAGGGAGGATGGAAAGGGGGCTCACTAGCTGCGACATCACATAGTTGTGAGGGATTTCCAGTAGATCATGCAAGACAGCGGCATATTCTTTTGCTGTCTTCTTGAAACCCGCACCCGGAAACCACGATGGAATGTACTTCACTACAGAGGCTTTAGGTACCTTGAGGTAGTGGAAGAGACTATCAGCTTACAGAAATGAAGGAAATCGACGGGGTTGCTGCCCGCTAACGTTGCCATTGATAATTGTGAGTTTGCTACTTCGGCCAAATCGACTAGAGGATCATCGCCCTCCTGAGTGATATATCCGTGGGAAAGGCGTAAAATAATGGAAGTGAAATTCCTACACAACACCATATGAGTTACGCGGGGGAAATGATTTTTCTCGAATATACATACTTGCGGACGTGTGCACGGATCCTGTCCGGCTCCGCGAGTACCGACCGTAGTGTGCGTCGAGTTTCACCCTCAATCATTTTATGCAACTTTGCTACAGTGGCGTGACTGCCAATATCGTGGGCGATCCACTTCCGTTGAGAACGAAACCAATCGGTGGAGTCACAGAGTAACATCATTTTTCCCCATCCAGACAGTTCTCCGCCCATAATCGACCGAGGGCGGTGAGAATAGTTGGTGCTATGTTTCTCGAGGAGATCAACAGCAATCTTGGCGGAACCAACGAGGATGACATTGTATCCGAATAAGTACCCGGATGTGATGTCACCTACCCAAAAAACGATCAGCGATGGCGAACATCTTGATCATAACTCGGCAAACCATATTTTTGGTTGAACTCGAGCATCTTCACCCAGGGTTTTTCTTTTGGGATCTCGTGGAAGCACCGAAGACCAGAAATGCCTGGTGGTAAACGGCGGGCTCTGTACCTTGCATAAAGCTCATAAAGACAGATCAAGAAGACGAGCTTTACTACCGTCCCCAAACTCATGATGCTAGCACAGAGTAGGCCTTGAGGGGGGCAGCTAGGAAGGGGTATGCGGTACCCGAGGTGTGAAGAGGTCCATCATCGTAATTGGACTTTGGGCTTTAAAGCTCTCTCTCAGACTCCGCTGTCTGGTAATACGGCGGAGGAGTTAGTCTAAATCTGCGAAAGTAACGTTACCATTTACTTATGTTCCATTACTCTCCTTCGCTTCAGGATCAGCCAATGCGGCAGCTTCTCATGGTTTGAATGAGGATATGAATTGGGAAAAGCCTTGCCAGGTAATTCGCGGCCAAACAGTGCAACCTGCATGCACCATTTATCGTTAGCTTGCTCTGGATTGGCTTGGCATGGGAGAAGGGCTGGCCGTTTGTCCAAGTTGTGTGCTTGAACGTTCAACGTTGGGCACTGTAGGTACAGCGCATGTTTCTCACATCAAAACGCTGGTTCACAAGGACCCCGACTTTGATATAGTATGGTATTGGCATGATTCACATGTCAAAGCCTCGGTGAGATGGTCCCACTCGTATGCGCTGGTAGCAGTGTCATCAGAGCCTCCTCTGGTTTGAGTGACACCCGATCGAGTCCAGACTTTGGTAAGAATTGCCTATCATATCCGGCTAAACCCGATGAGCCATACCATCCTACCGTCTACGTTGAACTCCATCGAGCCCGCCTTCAACGACATCGATTCAAACCTCTGTCGCAGATATTGACCTTTTCCTTTCTCATTCCTATCTCTCTCTTTTTTATTTTATTTCCTTGACTTTCAAACTTGACTCGACCATGTCTGTATCTGAACCAGCACCAGCTGATAAAGTGCCCGTATCCCCCACTGTGGCAGAACCAGCATCAACCACCACTGCTGCGTACGACGATGAATCTCTCGCTGCCGCTTGCAAACAAGGTCTATGTTCACCAATACGCCCTTCCCGTTCCGATTCTAACCCCGGGTCATCTTCCAGTCGAATTCTACTTTGCAGACTCCAACCTTCCTTTCGACAAGTACGCTCCGAGACCGCTTCATTCCACGTTTGTCCAAACTGATGTGTCCCAGATTCATGTGGACGTTGCACACTACAAATGCGGACCACTGGGTCCCTATCAAGACAATCTCGTCATTCAAGCGTATGAGAGACCATGCTGCCAAGGGTCACGAATTCATCCTGCGCGCACTGAAAACGAGCACTCAACTCGAGGTCGACGAAAAAGGGGACAACGTGCGACGCACGGCTGAGCTACAGAAACCCAAGGATCAGTTCGAGCGAAGTGTGTACGCCGTACGTCCTTTCCTTGGCGATCAATCCCAAGCAACTATTGACGGAACTTGTATTTTTGGTGGGACAGAAAGGGTTTGGGAAGGAGGAACCGGGTCTGCAACAGGAACTGGAGGCGTTCTTCGATCAATACGGCAGAGTGAATGCCGTGCGGATGCGACGCGTCGACGGGAAAAAAGAGTTCAAGGTTTGCTCGATCTGCTATTGTGTGTGACATGGGATCTCACTTGTTTAATTTCCATAGGGTTCCGTGTTCGTGGAGTTTGCTGACATGACCGGCGTGGAAGCTTTCTTGAGCGTGGAACCAAAACCTTCATGGAAAGGTGAAGAGTTACTGTTCATGTCCAAGTGAGTGCCGCCATGTCTCCGCCTACAGCGCCCCGTCTTCACTGTTTGGTTGGTAATAGGGGGGCTTATTGCGATATGAAAATCAAGGAGAAGGGTCTTACGGGAAAAATTGCGGAGCTCCGCAAGGACAGCATTTCCTCTAGGAAGGGCTTTAACGCCTTCCGAGAAATGGAGAGCGATTCCAAATCAAAATCGAGTGGCAAATCCAAGGAGAAACCAGAGGTTTTCCTCGAATTCATGGGTGAAAAAATACGCGTGTACGATGACAATGAAGAAGGGGTCGGCTATGTCAAGACAGAGGACGTCCCGTTCGTCAGTGGCGCCACTCTGAAATTCACGGGGTGCGGTGGGGATGCAAACTTTACGGAGATGAAGGCACGCATCTCGATCTCAGCGAGACACGATCTCTCTTTGACATCACTCTCTAGGCTCCTCTTCGTGAACGCTTCGCACGCGTTCCGTATATCCAGTTTTCTAAAGGCGACGACTTTGGGCTTGTCGGATTCGAAAAGGCATTGAAAGAAGACGAGATTGAATATGTCAAGGAGAACCTTAAAACTGTCAATTCGAAAGAGGTCGTCTGGACCATTCCAGATGGTATGTGTCAAGTCGATCTTCGTTCCCATGCCGTGAGATTAAATTTCGTATTGTTGACAGAGGAAGAGGAAAAACAATTCCAGATCGACCGCGCCAACTTTGCAGCGAAATCGGCCCTTTCACGAACACAGATGCGGAAAAGTAGTTCGGGACGGGGTGGACGAGGCGGTCGTGGTAGCCGCGGAGGTGGACGGCAGGGGGGAGGTGATCGAAAGAAAACCAAGGAGAAAATCAAAGATGCGCCTCAGTCTATCGCGACCAGCGAGTCTCAGACCGGGGAAAAGCGCAAGCGTGATGTTGAACCAGATGGTGGACCTGACGTGGGTGTACGAGGGACAGGTGTGCCAATGATCGCGGCTGCGAAGAAGGTCAGGGCCGACGATTCATAGCTGTGCGTTGCGCGAGGTGGGGATCTAGGGGCAGAAAGAGGAATCGTTTTTCTCCTGTATTTCTAGGTGTTGCACACCCTCTGATAGGCGAGTAAATCGATAATCGATATATCGCTACCATGCCGAGAATTGGTTGGAATGGCTAATTCATGGGTTCAAGCTGTCTTTTGATACAATTGATCCGCACGACGACGAATCCGAATTCGAAAACTAGTACCAGTACAGTCATTGCATGTATGTTGCTGTGTTGAACCACGCATAAGATCACTAGCTATCTGAACTTTGAATCCTTTTTCCGTCACGACATTCGATAATCGACGAACACGCGAGCGTTGTACGCTATAACTGGAACAATCACACAATGTAGTAGCAAGGCTGACGATCATACCTGGTTGTTCGAAAGAAAGCTCGGTTTACAGTGACAAAGCTGATAAATAGCATGGACGAATCCCATCCGATATCCACGGCATCAAAATTGGCTTCAAACCCATCATGTTGACTGCGCCACATAGTATAAGTCTGGGGCAAGCAAACCTTAATGAAGTGAAAAGGGCATTCACCAGATATGGCAAGAGGCAATATATGTCAGACGTCCTTGACTTGCTCCTCCAAGTATTCCCATAGCTTCTTCCCGATCTCAGGGTCCTGCGTATCGGGACGCGGATACCCGATGCGTGCCCATGGAACGAGGTACTATAGAACAGCATGACGTCGTCACCCATCAAGGACGGGCGCCACGTGAAGTCCACGTACCTTGCCATTCAGAGGCTTGCCGTCTGGAATTGTTCCCGCGTATAGCTGTGTGATTGCTCCGTACGACACGTCATAGAGAAGATAACCCTACAAAGCGAGACGTCAAACAAAAATGCCGAGTCACCGATATGCTTGACAGAGGCATACCGTGATCCACTGGACGAAACCTCCCGAATGCCGCTGCAGGTCGGTTTTGATACCCCCTAGAGTGCACGCGTGAGCAAGATTGCTCAACCTAGCTAGAGCTCAGATGAATGTGTACCTGGGTTCAATGAGGTGGAGACGATGCCTTGGTCTCCGTACCGCCGCGACAGCTCCGAAGCGAAGATGATATTGCCCTGTCAACACCTTCAGTGAGGCTGAACCTAGCGACACAACGAGAGTGAGCTCACGGTCTTACTCTGACCATACAGTTGCCGAGGACCTTCTTTTCTGCGCGCTGGACCATCTTTCATGGTGTCGAACTTGAGACCACCATACCAGTGACCGTTAGATGCGGTGTTGACGATCCTGGCAGTGCCATCTGATGACGATTTCGCAGTAGAGAGTAGGGTAGGTAGCACAAGTTTGGTAAAATAGAAATGGCCGAGGACGTTGGTCCCGAATTGAAGGTCATAATCGTCATCGGTGAGCATGTCGATCGGTGGAGTCATTACACCGCTGATCCGAGATTATGTGTCAGAAAATCGTGAAAACGAACACAGGAACTCAAGCTCACGCGTTGTTGAACAGAACGTTCAGTTGCGTCTCCTTCCTGTTCAAGTGTCAACTTTCCTCAACTACAATCAAAGGGATACAAAGGCTTTACGAATTGAATTCGTCTGCCGCACTTTTGATGCTCTTGAGGTTAGCGAGGTTCATGACAATGAGGTTGACGTCTTTTCCGGTGGCGTCCTTAAGTTCTTTGAGGACAGCCTCGCCCTTGGATTGATCACGGGCAGTAATCCAAACTTTGGCGTTCTTGGTGAGCAACACCTAAATGGTTGGTTAGACAAGTGTGAAGCATATAGAGAGCGACCCAGAGGTGTTGAGAGACAGCGGTTCAGATCTGGTGACACTCACTCTGGCAGTCTCCTTTCCGATACCAGCTGTGCCACCGGTGACGAGGACGACCTTGCCTGCCATGTCCGGTACGTCTGCAACTTTGAACGTGGCACGACCGGGAAAGAAATTCTCGTTTATGACTGACCACAAAAGTCCCATGTTGTATACAATGCAGAGAGATGGTCAAATTGGAGGGAGTTGGGAATGACGGACTGGGAGACCAGGGTACTGTATATAAGCGTGCCAAGGAAAGTCTTGGGAGTTCACACGGATGCCGTTGATCGCCTTTGTGTGAAGCCGGGCGGACACGTATTCCAAGCTAGTGCTGCCGCGAAGTGAACCGAAGTGAAGTGAAGTCGGACTCTTCACTAGACGTAGTGCGCGGTGACCTTGGCACCGAGCGCTGACATGCGAGGCCGGTAACGAGGGTACTATTAGATTTGGAGGACTGAAGTGACTTCGGCAATTCCCACCCAATCATATTACTAGTAGATTGTTGACAATGACGTCATGCAGCTCCTCGTATCCTCCTGTAGTGATCAGCTCAAGAGCTGAACGTTCTGTCAACTCAGTAATGCTGTTTATCCTGTGGTTCTGCAATGAGATCCAAGGTGAATGATGGACCTTCCTTGCTTATACTTGAATCTGAGCACTTGCAGGGCTTCTAAAGCCGAGGGGAAAGACGGTGTGCGCATGTCTCCTTGCTTGAGGAAAGACACGCTCACACGGCACAGAAGATGCCTGCGGGAAGAACATCCATAGCGACCCGAAACAACAGCGGGTAAATATTGTAACTAATCCTGTCGATTTGAATGAGCAGAGGGCTATTCAGTCAGTCGCATATGTACCTCCCAAAAGCGAATAAGATCACTGTTGCGTTCTCCCGAGCCTTGAGTTTGTTCTTCGAACTCGTCCTCCATTAACTGAGACGGCCTCGCAAATTTTCAAGCCGATCAGCCACAGATTTTCCCTCCGAGTCCTCTGTGAATCCAAGTATCATCCTGCCCGCGATCTTCTCGTCAACGCCAGCTGTAAACAGAGCTTTTTTGAACGGTTCTTCGTTCTCCGTTTTCATTAGATCAGGCGGATACGTGGTTTTTGATGCACGTTTGATCGATGTCGGCCCACTCAAAGGGGTTGTCTGGGCCACGAGGACCGTGTTCATCCCTTGCTTTGTCCCTGGCACTTCATGACGGTCATGCAAACTGCATCCCTCTTGTCTTCCTTGCAACCGTCTTCGTGGAAATATATTTTCAGTAATCACTGACTTCCCATATGTGCAGTACCAAGTGCTAACAGTCATTCGTTCCTGCCGATCTGACATGAGACATGACGCGTGTGTACCCCGAAATCATCGCTCACTGACCTCAGCTACCGTGTGACTCTGATGATGGAACGAGTCATACGCCTTTCCTTCCCAAGTCCCGTTGGCTGGCCGTCTCGTGGTTTCAACGGTGACTTTGGTCGTTCGTCCCATTCAAAGAGCGGTCATGTATGAGCTAGTAAGGAAGACAGTGTAATTCCGGCGTCTGACAACATAGCCTTACCACTGCAACAGTGACTAGTATCTCAGGTTCCTTCAACCATGAAGGAACTATTATCATAAATGGGGTCCATACTGTGTCGTGCCATCAGGAGATGAGGTGTCCTGCACCTGTCAAGACTCAACATCTTGGTGACTCGTGAGGTTCAGACATCGATTATGAGACGGAAGCCCAAAGGGAGCGAGAAGATGGACAGTTGCGTACCAGGTGCATGCCAAGACGGATAGGTTGAGGATAGTAAGCGCATGGATGGTGCTGTCTCCGACTCGTTGGTTCGAGCGCAGGAGAAAGCTACCCGGTCAAAGTGGTATGCATGACATTGCATGTACGACTACCCGCACAGCATCGGGTTCTATTACTAGCGAGCATTAGAACTCGAACATGATATTGGGAATTTCCCAATATTATGTTCAAGTGGATTGGTGGAGTAAAACGTCCAATTTCGTAGTCCACATCTTGAATAGATTGCCTCGAGGCCTATTTTCCGATACTGACAGCGAAACGCAAACGTGATCTTACCGGTTTCCGCTGTCAGCCATATGTACAATTAATGGCCGTCATTTGAGGCTGTCCTGATGAAGATAGTCTCAACACTAGATATTTGCCAACGTTGAACGCTGAAGCTTGAAGCGTGGTGTAGAAGTAAAATGTCTGGCCACGTGGACTCAAGTGGCCTGGTGACCAGAGGCTGCCGTCGCCTCAGGCTGGTCACCAGCCTACTAGGACTCTAGTAAGTATAAGCTGTCTTTTGAGGAGACTCGTTGATG
>JBBPRQ010000155.1:0-55613 GCA_038093095.1 Boletus insuetus
CGCGACTGGGAGTGGCCTCAAGAGTGAATCCAGTCCTGACGCTCGACCCGCGAACTGCCCTCCAGACGTCGAGCAGCTGGGGAACGCGACCTGGACATTCTTGCATGCAACAGCCGCTTATTACCCCGAGCGACCCACTCCTTTTCAACGCGCCAACATGCTGAACTTGCTACACTCTTTACCGGTTCTGTACCCTTGCTCTCATTGCGCTACGCATCTAGGGGGGGAGATGAAGCGGCATCCACCAGATGTTAGTAGTCGCGCAGGACTGAGCTGGTGGTTGTGCGAGAGGCATAATGAAGTAAACGAGAGACTCGGAAAGGAAAAGTTTGATTGCAGGAAAACGGACGAAAGATGGAGAGATGGCCCTCTTGATGGACGTTGTGACTAGACATGTCATCGTGGTGAGTTTTGTTGGTCATGTTCGGAACGTCCATTTGTATGACACTTGCCCTGTCGGCATGGACCCAGAAGTAGACGCAATTACACCCTGACCCTACAACCCAGCGGTGTCATCTTCAGGGTGGCACTCGAGGCCATATTCTCACTGATGTCCGATGGTGTTTGCATTCACGACATATAGACCGACTTTGCTGTTGTACTTATCACCCCAATCAATCCTCCTTAGCACGAACCACTGCTGAAGTCAACTTGATTGGCAAGGTGCTAGATTAAACGCCAAAACTTATTGAACTTAGGGCATTTGACATAGACCGTCAACTTCGCAGAGTGGATACTCAAAGGTCAAGCCTGTGGTTCAAGGCATCTCCGTCCTTCAGAGTTTGCATAGACTTGTACATCTTTGCAGGAGAATTGATATCACGAGAGTAATTATATTCGTTGTGGCCGTCGTGCTTAGTTGCACAAATTGCTGACAGATGAGATTGGAATAAATTTGCTTGCCATGATGCCCAGCACGAGCATGGGGTCAGTAGAACAAGCAATTTACCGCGGTGTTGGTAGAAATAACGCGCATAGAGAGCAACTTCGTGCCGAACTGCGAATTCGATGTCACCAGATGGGCTCCAAAGATACATACAATTCACTGGTACCTGGAGCAGGGATTCACAGAATGTGTCAGATGTGCACTCACTGGGCCTCGGTTAGGGATGACCGTCTGGAAGTGAAATGATCTACGCTTCTGGATTCTGCAGCGTGAACGAACCAGAGAACCGTCAAAAGAGGTAAAGCATAATGTACACAGTAAAGATCGAGTCACTAGTAGCGTGGTTTCCGCTAGAGCCCACCTTCTATGATTTTTGTTGATATGGGAACGGGATAAAAGGTGTCAAGGGCGATACTCGAGCAGAGTCAGGTACTGCCAGGTGCAGGTAATGGTAATTTGTTAGGCTCCAAAGGTCGACTTCAACATCAAAAGCAAAAAATGAGGTCAGTAGTGTCAATGACTGAAATCATGTGCCATTAGCATGCACCTCAACTCGATGCCTGTCTCGCAGCAATTCCTTGGTACTTCATCGTCTACATTTGACGGCGCTTGCATCTTGGTGATGGTGTAGCATTCTAGTCGCCTCGTTCGCAAACAGCCAGGAGTTGGAACCAGTATTTCAATGTATTTGGCTGCATCTAGGTATGTACTGGGATTCGCATATCTCCATGGAGGCCAAGAAAGAAGAGTTTGCAGGAATCCCAAACAACAAGTATTCCGTCTGTGGAGATGGCAATGAGTACTCTTGGGTGAGCTCAATACCGCCAATATTGGAACATTCCGGGGTATACGCGACGCAGCCCGTATTACTTGCAAATATATTGAGAGCGTAGACTTGGAGTAGAAACATCATGTTGGATGAATGAATCCATAGGTTTCAGAAAACAGAGCCAGTGGATAGCGACTGACCGAGCGGGACCGATGGCTTGTTATCGGCGCGGTCTCCGAATATTGAATCGCTATCACCGACAATTCACCGACTGGCTTTAATTGTTTCACTTGCCAGATCTTGTAGCTTCACCCGGTGATATCGGTATTGTGCGTTCCACTGATAACACATACACACCATCAAGCTGTAGAACAAAGAAATATCTGGGAGTCGCCAGCGCATGGCGGAACAGCCAATTGTTTGAGGTTTCCTTTTCCGGTACCTTGGAGACGGTTGGAGTCTTGTTGCAACGGGATCCGCTGCAACTACAAGTCTGCACTGTCACGGTGGACTGCTTCAGCAAGTTACCGACGATGTCGTCAAAGGACTCTGACCGCATCACTGCAGCTCAACAAACGCTTGATAGTATGTCCTAACTCGTTTCGCCTAAAAGGAAACTCACGAGAACAGCCCTCTTCGACATCTCGCAGTTGCTGAACACGCAACTTGACAAAGAGACGCTCGCAACGTGCGTAGGCATGATCGAAAGTGGGGTGAACCCGGAAGCTCTTGCGGTACGCTCGGAGAATCGTCACTCCTTTCGCTCTCACTTCATGTGGTATCCGTCTGCAAGGCCGTTATTCAAGAACTTCGTCGTGAAGCAGCTGTACTGAATAGCCCAAACTCCCCTGCTCCCGATGGCCGATGATATGCCCGGGATTGACCCCGTCGGTTTTCATGATGTGTTCCGCGACACGTTTTCTCGGCAACCACCGTCATACATAATGTGCCTGCTCTGGTGGACAAACCGGGGGGCCAGTTGAGGTAGAGAGACTGATTTGGTTGATATGGATGATGTTCTGTAGTGGGTAGTTGTACCAATCCTTGTGAGAGCAAGGTAAAAAAAAAGAAGGAAAGGCGCTGCGAAAATTAGTTTGGAGTCGTCCGCTTGTAGTTTGAACCCGAGCCTCCTCGTCAGCGCACTTTGTGCCAGCTTGACCACTTTCCCCGCCTCAACGCTCTCCATCTTCTCCACCATCTCCACCACCATCTCCACACCGACGGCGGATTCGACCACCGCAACGGCGTCGGCCCCTCTCTGTTCACATCACACGTTGTCCTTGACCACCTCGCCCACCGCCCCATGCAACCTTCCCAGCTCGAGATCCAGCGTGAAGTCGAAGCCCTGCGCGACATCAGACGAAGGTCAACAACGCAGGGCGGTCCAGGTGCTCTCATCCTCGACCCTGATCTCCCGACTCCCTCGTCCCCGCCTTCCCCGACCGCGAGCTACTGGTCTGCTGCATCGGCCACACAGCAGCTCAATGATGGCGACTCAAGCAGTGGCTCTCATGAGGACAGCTCGAGCTCTGAGGAACGTGCAGCCTCCTCTGATGATCCCTTCCATCTATTCTGGGTGCCCGCCCGTCTCCACCCTGAGATTGCTCCTGCCGAATTCCGTGCCCTCCTCAAGGAACATGCTCGTACGCCCCCACCAGATGGCTCAAATACCTTGGGTCGTTCGTTAACTGTCTCTTCTACCGGCCTTGAGCGTAGGCGCTCCATGCTCAGCAGGCAATACATGCCTCCTGAGACTGATGACGTCGAAGAAGAGACCATCGTTCCAATTCGGCGAAATCGCACCGTCCTCGCCTATGCTGGTCCTCAGCTCACCATAAGTGATTTACAGCGCCTCGAGGAACTCGCAGAAGAAGCAACCAAAGACGGTGATCCTTCAAAGTTAAGGACAGCCCTCAGACGGAGTCTCAGTCTCAACGTCTCGCCCACAGGTCAGTGGACCGTCATGCCATTACACTCACAGCGGTGTTGGCTTAAAGCTGTCTCATTCAGCCATCGACACGATGGACGACATTCCACCCATGCCCGATGAAGCTGATGCACCAATCATCGTTCCTCCTCCTGGCCAAATCCTTCGTCGCGCCGCACGAACCAAAATTCGCAAGACGTCAATCCCGGCAGCCGGCGATGGTCGTGGATTTTCGGCCCGTCGGCGTAGGCCCCCCGCCACGGTCACAGAACAACGCACCTCGAGCGATCTATCCTCTAATGATCACACGAGCGAGCAAGGCGATAGCATGGAGCAGTTCAGACGCCCTCGTACCTTTTCCAATGAGAGTATCGCCAGTGACGAACAAACACCTCACCTCACCGATCCCTACAGCGAAGAAACATCGATATATGACTCATATGTCAGGGAAGATCCCGAGAGCGAAATCGCGCGCTCCATACAATTACTCATAGCCCCTCAAACCCCTCCGCTATCTTTGACCCTTCCAGCGGAGGACCCAAAATTGTCTTCGGCGGATGTGGCATCCGAACCACCATTGGTATATCCTACGCCTGAACCAGAGTTGCAGCATCCTCAACCTCAGCGGGCCAATCTGGCTGCGCCAATAGAAGAGACTCCCCGCACACCTTCGCCCGATACCACCCTGGTATCTGCCACGGAAGAGACCGCAGTGGCCTCGACGATCGTTGATATTCCTGTCTCCACGGAAAAGCCGGCTAGCCCTGCCCGAAAGAAGGAGAAGGACAGGAAGGGGCTCTTCAGTAAATGGAGCAGTGGCGATAAAAACGGGAAGAAGGCTGCGAAAGCGGAACGGGATCGTGAAAAGGAGACTCAGCGAATTGAGAAAGAAAAGGAAAAAGAGAAGGAGAAGGAAGGCAGTTTCTTTGGGTCGTTGTTCAGCAGCAAGAAGAAGCTAGACGATTCGTCTTCTCAGACGAGTGGACACACGGGTTCAGGACGCGAGGCAGCCACTGCCCTCCTTGGTACGTCCAAGTCGTCAAAGGGGCTACCTACGTCTCCCTCTCCGCAGCCGGGCTTTCAGGGCCCATACGCAAGGTACCCTATTCACGTCGAACGCGCGATTTATCGCTTGAGTCACATCAAGCTAGCGAATCCGAGGAGGCCCCTTTACGAGCAGGTGTTGATCAGCAATCTGATGTTTTGGTACCTGGGTGTCATCAATAAAACCCAGAATCCGACGCCAGCGGTGCCTCCTAATCAAGCCGCCATGGGAGAGGCTCCAGTGCAACCAGTCTCTGAGCAGGAGGAGGCGCAGAGGCAGGAGGCGGAGGATTTACAAAAGGCAGAAAACGAAAGCTTGGAGCGGGAGAAGCAGGAACGGGAACGGGAACGGGAACAGAAAGAAAGGGAGAGAGAGCTACAGCAACAGCAGCAACAGCAGAAAGAAAAATCTCGGCGAGGCACCTTGACGAAGGCGAATCCCGCACAACAGGCACGACGCGCGGGAGAAATGCTAGTCAAAGGTCCTCAGTACGAGATGCAGCATCGGGTGATGGCACAGGAATACCATGGACCAGGGTACGGCTATGGGTCGCCCTCTCAGTCGCCAAGCGCTGTTGCTGCTCCGCGCATACATCGGCAGTCCAGTCCTCCTGTTAATCAGCCTCAATCCATCGTCGAACCCGAGCCTAGTGCGTATATGTATCCCGGAGACATGGATCCACATCTTCCTCTTGGTGCAGTGTTATCCACACCAGACTCGTTGCCTGCTTCACCAACAGCTGGGTTACGTACGAGGCCATCATCATCATCACCTCCGCCTACAAATGGACCGTTCCAAGCAGATTCTCCTCCACAACCCGTCGCGACGCATCGTTCCCGATCACCGCCCCCTCCAAACCACAATAGATATTCACCGTCACAACCTTCGAGAGGCCCGACACGCTCACTATCGGCTACAGCAGGTTCTGGCGTCCCGCTATCTGTAGATGGGAAGACGAGGAAAGCAGTCAGTGCTCATGCAGTCGTACCATCCCCGAACGGGAGACCGAGGGCAAGCATCGGAAGCACGCCTATGTCGAGAGCCGAGGAAGAGGACGTACCACTTGCTGTTTACCAACAACAGCGACGACGGTGAATCTCGCAGGTACGGGTTCTACCTGAAGCTGGCGGGAGACACTGATGTGATTTATGAACAGGGCGTGCTTCTCTTTTCTCGTTTTCGATCTGGAATACCCTGACTCACCACGCCTACTTTCATGCCAGTGCTCGAGCCGATCTAGGAAAGTCGTTGTGCATCCAGAATATCCCCAGACATATTCAATGGAATTGATACATCCGGACCCTCTACTCTATCCTATTCGTGCATGTCCATCCTACGCTAAGCCTATTCCCGTCCGACCAAGGACTTATCGACTCGCTTATCATACAATCTCATTGCTTGCATTCTCTTTTCCAGCATTTTCCACTATTTTTGTATTTCGAATGTCGCGTCGTCCGTCGAGATATTTCAGGGATCTGGACATCTCATTTGTTTGTTTGTTTGTTTTCACATTTGAGGTCTCCTGGTTAGGGTGGAACATGGGAGATGTAGGATGTGGGATGGAATTCGATGAATGACGGCGTTGCGCGTCGCTTGTACTTGTTTCTCCTTCTTTACAGCGGACTCTGACTTGACCAGAAGGACTTGATAGAGTTGGGGACGCCTCGTATGCTGGTGTCTACAGCATTTTGAACTCCTTGGACTGGCGTGTTTCAAGTCAGTTTGTACAAAAAAAAGTGTAAGGCATCTGATCAGTTCGTGAGGGAGGTCAATTCCGCCGGATGAGCGTCGTCGCCAATCACAAGGGACTTTTGTCGGTATCATTTTGCGGCGTATATACTCTGAAGAATTAAAAATGGGTTTCCCTCACCACGTACTGAAGTCCACGGTGCAATTTGAAGCTGGCGCCTAAGTGGAACGTCACTTTTCGACGTAGATGTCCATCATAGTTGTCGGCGAGGCTCGAGTTCGACTTGACAAGCCTTGCCAAGAGCGGATGGCAGCGCGCAGAGGTTCACCCAGATATAGACGTTTGATAGCAAGGGAAAAGATATCGGGGACTGCGACAGATGCACGTTCCAACTTGTTCCGTCGTTGTGAGGGTCGATGAGGACGGGTAACAAGTTGGTTTCGGGCCCAACTGTGTAGCCGGTGGGAACCCGCCCATCATTATGATCATATCCACAGTGTCATGTGGTCCTGGTCAGGTCCCGAAAGTTGTCTTTCCTCCACTAAGGGTTGGAAACACACCGTGACGCTGTCGATTCGATACAACTTGTTCAAGTTGCCAAATTCCATCAGCAAAGATCAACTACTCCCCCGCCATCTGCAGTGATCGGGCGCAGACGGCGGGCCCCTAACATATGGGTCTAACACGGTGACGTTTCAACTTATCTCCTTCAGCATACTCACAGGGCCGGACCCCAAAATATATGGGAGTGACCCGCACTAATAAAGTCCTTGGTTTTAGGCCATCTCATCCCCATCCGCCATGTCGATTCCTACCCCTTCACGCACCCTTCCTACTCTTCACAATCTGGGTAGCACCGTCGACACAAACCTCGATGTGCAGGCCGTCGTCAGTGACTGGTTTGCCAAGTTCACCAAAGCAATCGGTCTCAAGGACGTGCCAGCCATTGTCGATTTAATCCTGGATGATGGCTTTTGGCGTGATATGCTCGCGCTCACTTGGGACTTTCGCACCTTTGAGGGAAAGGACGCCGTGTCCAAGTTCCTCCAAGGCCAGCTCAGCGTCTTTGACCCTCAGCCAGACACGTTTTCTCTTCAGCGTGATCTTGTACAACTCCAGCGACCCTACGAAGACATTGCTTGGATACAGGCTTTTTTCAATTTCGATACGAATGTGGGTCATGCCTCTGGCGTATTCAGGCTCGTCCCTCTTCCAGATCGCTCGTGGAAGGCCCACGTGGTGTACACCAACCTCGAGGACCTCAAGGGTTTCCCTGAGTGGACTGGACGTCTGAGGAACTTTCAATCAGACCGTGGTGAATGGGCTTCCAAGCGTGAGAGGGAAAAGGAATTTCTGGATGAAGAACCATCCGTGATCATAGTCGGTGGAGGACAGAGCGGCTTGGACGTTGCCGCACGACTCAAAATGTTGCGCGTGAATGCGCTCGTCGTTGAACGGAACCAAAGAATAGGTGATAATTGGAGGAACCGATATGCTGCGCTCTGCTTGCATGACCCAGTTTGTGAGTCTGAGATCCCGATTTCGTTTACGTACACCTTGATCTGATCATATTGTAGGGTATGACCACATGCCCTACCTACCGTAAGTGCGTATTTCGAGCAAAGATTCCTCGTCGTGCGAACGATCTATTTCAGGTTCCCACCTTCCTGGCCGGTGTATACACCAGCAATGAAACTGGCCGATTGGCTCGAGTCTTATGCTCACTCCATGGAGTTGAACGTATGGACCTCGGCGACCGTCGTCTCGATCGAAAAAGAAATCGGAGACAGCGGGAAGCGCTGGTCTGTTCAAGTCGAACGCGAAGATGGTCGAAAGCGGGTTTTCAAAGTAGACCACGTCGTGCTGGCACTTGGCATCGGTGGCGGCCTACCAAGAAACCCAGATATTCCAGGGCAAGTAAGTGTTGAACCTATCGTCGAAAGCCGACTTGCCTATAAACACGCATAGGGCGATTTCAAGGGTCAGATCTTGCATTCGACTGAACATGAATCTGCGACAGATCATATGGGCAAAAAGGTTGTGGTTGTTGGCTCTTGTACATCGGGTGTGACGTCCTCTACTTGTGTTATCCTTCGACTGGAACTTATGATGATCAGCCCATGATATTTGTGCTGATTATGCGAATCATGGCATCGGTGAGTGGCTTCCATTGTCACCCAGTGTCGCGGGCTAATGTCTTTGACAGATATCACGATGGTTCAACGGGGCCCAACTTATATCATGTCGAATAAAGAGGGGATGCCCCGTTCGATGGGTAACATCTTTTCCCTTGTTCTGCAGTTGTTTGCTAACATATCCCCCGCATTCAAGCACTTTACTGGGAAGGTGGCCCCCCAACTGATGTCGCTGATCGTGTGAACGCTTCGTATCCGGCTCACGTTGCAAAACTTGTGCAGCAACGCGTCACCAAGGATATTGCAGAGGCCGACAAGTATGTTCCCGGTCGTTCCTATCGTGAACAGTGACATATACGTGTGCTTCAGAGAGCTTCTAGACGGCCTCCGTAGAGTCGGATTCAAGCTCACCTTAGGACCAGACGATTCCGGCTTCCTCCAATTAGCATTTAATAAGGCTGGAGGATACTATTTGGGTAATCTCTTCCGTCTTTTGCAGCACGAGTCGGTCGACCAGAGCTCTCTTTTATTCCAGACGTCGGTGCTTCTCAACTTCTCATTGATGGAAGGATCAAGTTGAAAAGTGATGGACCCATCAAGAAAGTTACGCCAACTGGATTACTCTTTGAAGACGGTTCTACACTAGACGCTGATGTTGTCATCTTTGCAACCGGGTTTGTCACTCTTCCGTTCCAACCCGGGTCTGTGACTCACGTTATCATTGCAGCTACGGAGATTCACGTAGCGCATCTCTCGATCTCATCAAGAACACCGACCTACACGACAAGATTCGGCAAATCTGGGGCATGGATGATGAAGGCGAGATCTGCGGTTCGTACCGCGAGATAGGTAAACCTTACGAGGGAGGAAAAGCGGTCGCTGGGCTCTGGTGCATCATGGGAAACCTAGCTCTGTGCCGGTTCCACTCGAAGCACGTCGCACTCCGTACGTATTTGTACCACCTTGCTCGTGGTGTTTTTCTTGACTGACCGGTTTGCTTGCTGACATGGTCGACTTGTAGAAATTAAGGCATATCAGGAGAACATTTTTGGGGTTCGCTACAGTTCTGGACATTAAATCGATGGGAATGGAAGAAGGATATGCTCGAATATAAATTTAGGGGTGTTCTAAAAAGGGTTGTATGTCCAAAAAGGGACATTTTTCTGCAGAATAGTTTTTCGTTGACGTCACGGTGTCACGGCGATGCCAGCGTTCAACGGAGACCGACAATGAAATGGAAGTACCATCATATAAAAACCACACGCTCGCCACATTTTTCATTCCTCCCTCTTTTCCTTCATCACTTCTGTCATGATCAAGCATGCTGACTTGGATGCACCATTGCAAAGACTAGATCTTTCCTTATCGCAACTCCAATTTGACACTGGTGACTTAGCACCAACCACTCCGAAGACACCCGCAGATGAAGGCAAAGAATTCTTTCTGAGCGAACGATTAGAGGGCGAGAAGCCTATCTGTGTTTACGAACTTACACTCGATCCCGATGGTGGGCCCAACAAACAGCGATCAGCGAGTTGACAAACTCTTTCACCTCGACTTTCCACTTACTCGAGACCCCACAGTATATCCGTCTCCCACCCGCCTATGCCCCTTACATCTTACGCGTCTCTTTGGACGCGGGGACACCTGCCTCGAAAAATGGTGTATTCAAGACCAACTTTCCGTTAGATGGCGGCTTGTTCGAACGCGACAAGTTCGCGGAGCGAAGGTGAGCGTGCTCACATGGCTGCTTAACACGACTGATATATGCACTCAGACTACCCATTGACTTCTCCAAGCCCATCCAAGTTGATCTCCCCATATCCCATGCTGGCGCATTCGTCTATTGGGTCGAATATGATGGCGATTTTCCCGGACAACGTATCAAAGGCAGAGAAGGCTACTTTAATATCGACCCAATCCTTCGCGTTCCTGCACGTTCGCCCATTCTCTCCGCCGATCTCAAGCCACTCTTGCCTTCGGAAAAGGGAACACAAATTTTGCCAGACTACGTCAACTTACCTCTCAATGGAATCGCAATGTTGACAGTTATTTCTAAATGGATGGGTCCTATCGCACAATGGAAGAAGCACTTTCAGGAGGCTAGTGATCGCGGTTATACCATGTTGCATTGGACTCCTCTCCAGGTGCGCGGCGCTAGCGATAGCCCGTACTCTATCAAGGATCAAATGAACTATGACCTTCGCATTTTCGACATTCCCGTTGAACCATCGGCAGCCGCTTCTATCGTAGAAGACACTTTACGAGTAGCCAAGGAGGAATACGGCCTTTTGAGTCTAACGGATGTGGTGCTTAACCATACTGCCAGCGACAGTAAGTGGCTCATCCACCATCCTGAAGCAGGCAAGTCCTAGATGAACCACGTATTTTGCTGTGCTCATCGACAGCTTAGGTTACAGCCCTTCAAATACCCCCAACCTGACACCTGCATTGGAACTCGACGATGCCATCGTCGAATTCTCGGGGTCACTGCAAGGCAGCGGACTGCCCACGCATGTCACCTCTCAGAAAGACATAGACACGCTCATGGTCGCCTTGGAACACCATTTAAAGTCAAAGGATCTGTGGCAGTTTTATGTCCTGGACGCGCAAGCAGAGATGGCCGCCATCCTCAGTGCGTTGTCGTCTAATTCGATTGCGCCATGGAATGGCGAGGATATCAATGGAAAATCTCCATCCGCGATTGCCGACATTGTACGGTCATCCGGCTTGATCCGTGGTCTGGGTGCATTATCTTCGCGATACTGTGCACATGTCGATGGTGATATAACTGCTGGAATCATGAAAGCTGCATCCATGCACAGCGCGGATGATGATCAAGCATTGGCGGAAGGTTGGGAACGGGTTGTTGATGTGCTGAACGTCCCACTCTACGCTGTCTGGGAAGAAGACATGCGAACGGCACTGGATATGATCAAGAATAGACTCAAATACCTTCGACTCGACCCGAATGGACCTAGATATGGGGAAATTTCCAAAGAGTACGCGTGTGTCGTTCTTCGTGGCATGTCTGCTGATATTGGTATTGGCTAGTTCACCCCTGGTTGAACCCTACTTTACGCGTCTGCCTGGGTTTGAAACAAACCCTCTTGTGTATTCCGTTGCGAACAATGGCTGGATATGGAACGCCGATCCATTAGTGAATTTTGCTCTTCCACCTTCTAAGGCGTACTTGCGCCGCGAAGTCATCGCCTGGGGCGATTGCGTAAAGCTTCGTTATGGCTCTTCCCCCTCGGATAACCCCTGGTTATGGACATTCATGGCTTCCTATGTCAGCTCTCTCGCGAAGACATTCGACGGATTTCGCATTGATAACTGTCATTCGACTCCTTTGCATGTCGGGACTGCCATGCTCGATGCTGCACGGAAAGTGAATCCAAACCTATATGTCTGCGCGGAGCTTTTTACTGGGAGTGAAGAGATGGATCTGCTGTTCGTCAGGAAGTTGGGAGTCAATAGCCTGGTCAGAGAAGCTGGGAATGCGTGGGATCCAAAGGAGCTCTCCAGGATCATGTATCGATATGGATTAGGGAAACCGATGGGTATGTCTTGATTCCACTCTGTGCTCAGATTAACCTACTTGGTTTCTTCGCTCGTTTGTAGGGTCGATGGATGCGGCATGCTTAACAAGGGTGCAAGACCTCGCTCCGCCATTCGGTACAGGACCCACTCGCCCGTGTATCGTTACTCCTCTTCACGGCTCCATTCCCCACGCGATCATGTATGATCTGACTCATGACAATGAGTCTTACTTTCACAAGTTTACCGCTGAGCATGCGCTCTGCGTCGCCGGAATAGCGACGTTTGGTTACTGCGCTGTGGCCTCCGTCAAAGGGTTCGATGACCTGTACCCGAAGCTTCTTAATTTGGTCCAGGAGAAAAGATTGTACGAAGTCACGGACCTGGGTGATGGATCGGGAATTGCCAGAGCAAAGAGGGTATTGAACGGGCTAAAGAGAGAGATGATGCTTGGGGGATATGAGGAAGCTCATGTATTTCAAGATGGTGATGCAAGTGCCCCACTTGGCTTTCCTCTCTTATAGTGATGCATTACTGACGTTTTTTGTGTTACAGTATATCATTATCCATAGAGTTCACCCAAAGACACAAAAAGGATACATGCTCGTTGCTCACACGGCTTTTACCAAACGACCCAAAGAACGAGGATGGCGTGGGTAGTTCTGTCTCTGTGTCCCGCACCCAAGAGTTGACAGTGCTTACGATAGCGAACTCCATCGAATTGAGTCGAACGCGGGCAAAGTTCATTTGTGGCTTTGCTATTGACTTCCTGTCATACGAAGCTTCCCCGGACACGAAGACGATAAAGGGCTTACCTAGCAGGCTCGTCGACTTACCTGAGGTTCCAGCCGTTCAGAAATCAAATTCTACCGGCTCTCTTTGTACCATCGTCGTTCCTGATTTCTTTCCCCCAGGAAGTATTATCGTTTTTGAAGTTGAAGTTGAACAAGCGGATCCTACGCTCGATACCTTCTGTGCCGAAGTTGACACCGCCGCCGCTGCTTTCTCATCCCTTGATCTGGTGGATCTCAATGTCGTACTGTATCGCGCTGATACAGAAGAGCGAGATACAACTTCCGGGAAGTTTGGCGTGTATGACGTTCCTGCTCTGGGTGAGCTAACGTATTGCGGGTTGGAGGGGTGGATGGAACCGTTGCAGGCGGTCATGGTTACCAATGACCTAGGTCATCCACTTTGCGAAAACTTGAGGAAGGGGACGTGGGCTCTAGATTATACTGTCGAGAGGCTATTCTAGTAAGTTCATACCGTGTGCTACGTGTCGGTACTGACTAGAGCGAACAGTCAAATGGACAAACTCCCGAATTTAGACGCTCCTGCTCAATGGTTACAACAGAGATTTGAACGAATCAAGACTGGTGTCCCCCCTTATCTGCGACCCAAATTCTTCGCTATTACTATATATACAGCGTACAAAGCCGCTCGAAGGGCCGCCCTAGAGCAATTCTCTGGGTTCGTATCTACCGGACACGAATTCACACAAAACCTAGCCCTATGCGCCGTACAGATGCATGGAATTGTCCAGTCAGCATCATTGGATCCCGGTGGGGCCACACCATCGCTCGCTGCTGGACTGCCTCATTTTAGCACTGGATGGGCAAGATGCTGGGGTAGAGATGTGTTCATTTCATTGAGGGGACTTTTCTTGGCTACAGGAAATTACGAGGGAGCGAGGAAACATATTTTAGCATTTGCCTCAACGCTAAAACATGGACTCGTACCAAACTTGTTGGATTCGGTGAGGAACCCCCGGTACGTCGTGATTGCACCTGCGTTATATACCTAGTGGATGATAATCGTGAGTCAGATACAACTCACGCGACTCGCCTTGGTGGATGTTGCAGAACATCCAAGACTACGTCAACATGGCCCCAAATGGTATATCTATTCTTTCTGATACCGTTCGTCGCCGTTTTCCCGCAGACGATAGTTGGGTAGCATGGAATGACCCTCGCGCGTATGCCTATACCAGTACGATTGCTGAAGCCATCCAAGAGATTCTTCAGCGCCATGCATCAGGGATATCCTTTCGCGAACACGATGCGGGCCCAAACCTTGACATGCAAATGAAGGACGCAGGATTCGACATTGACATCTATGTCGATTGGAAGACAGGGCTCATCTTTGGAGGGAGCGAATATAATTGTGGGACGTGGATGGATAAGATGGGGGAGAGCGAGAAAGCTGGGACCAAGGGTATTCCTGGAACTCCGAGGGATGGTGCGCCTGTTGAGATTGTGGGATTAGTGAAGAGCACGCTGAGGTGGTTGGATGAGCTAGCGAACGAAGGAACGTTTCCTTTTGAAGGTGTTGTTGCCTCGAGTGAGTGATCATCTAGTTCGTTATCCCAAGATAGATTTTACTGACTTGAGTAACAGTCGACGGGAGGGACAGGCTTGTCACGTACGGTGAATGGAACGACCTTATTCAGAGGTCATTCGAACGCTACTTTTACGTTCCCTTGGGTAATGAATCAGACGACTGTCCCGTATCAGACTTGCTAATGCACGCCACAGATCCCGCGGATGATACCCGGTACGCCGTTGACACGAAGCTCATCCACCATCGAGGAATCTACAAGGATGTTCATGGATCTGGGCGTGGTCGGGAATGGTCCGACTATCAATTGCGACCCAACTTTCCGATTGCGATGACAGTTGCCCCTGAACTATTTGACGAAACACGTGCTCTGCACGCGCTCCGGCTCGCTGACCAGATCTTACGAGGACCGATGGGGATGAAGACGCTGGACCCAGGTGATATGCAATACCGCCCATATTATGATAATTCGAACGATTCAGATGATAAAGCTGTCGCCAAAGGGCGGAATTATCACAACGTGGGTGCTTTGCTAGAGCGTACTGGCGTAATGCTGATCAGGGCATATTAGGGCCCGGAGTGGGGTTGGCCGCTTGGGTACTTCTTAAGGGCATATCTTTATTTTGACACGCGAGTAGGAGCGGGGAAAAATGTACGTCCAATTTTCCTTTGACATATTGATATTAAATATTGTTCAGGACCCCCTGCAAACCCTCCACCACCTGCATCGAGCACTGCTGGAACCGCGGCATCACATCCAACGTGATCCTTGGGCTGGTCTTCCAGAGTTGACAAACAAGGATGGTGCGTATTGTCAGGACTCGTGTAAAACACAGGCATGGAGCGCGAGTACGCTACTGGACTTTTTAGAGGAGGTAAAAAGATATTCATAGATGATTGTGTAGGAGATTCAAGTCGGCATGTGTGTGGTGTTATTTGTGTTGTCGCTGAGCAAAGATCCTGACGATGAGTAAACGTTTGATCGCCGACTTTTCATAACGATCCCGTTTGAACTCGTCCGCTTCACTGGAGGTGGAAGAGAAAAAAAAAACTGGAGAACGCTCTTCTATGTCTTTCTTTGATTTCGAGGCCAGCAGTCTTGAACAAGGCTTGGAAAGCAGACTCCAAGAATCGGAGGACCTCGCAGTCTACACTTGGGGAGAAGAGAGTTACGACGGTCTCGGCGATGCCCTCCAGGAGGGCGGCGATGAATTGAACGACGAGACTTTCGGTGGGAGTGGTGCCGTCGGTCAGTCTATAACTTGCAGCGTTCTTGGATCTGATAATATTAACGGGGATCCCGCCTGCACCCTTCATCACAGGCAAAGATTTCGATTTTTCGAGCCAGACGCTCCTAGATTCAACTGGAACTAGATATGATCGCCGTGCAACTCCTCAAGCACCTCTGAGGGAGCGCACACCTGCCCAAGAGCGTACCTACGGTGTTCCGAAGCACCATGAGCGGGGTAAGTGACCTGCTCTTCTCAGTCGCTGTTGACAGTCCAGCTAACCCTCTTTCCCTAACCCGGGTAGGCATCTCTCCAGCGCCTGCTTCCGCGCCTTCCGCTCCGCACTCGCTCGAGTCGATCTGGGATGACAAGTCTCCGTTTTCAATGCTCTGGGGTACCAATGGGGCAGCGCGTGTCACGGATCATCGTCCTTCGTCGACATCTAGGCATCTTGCGTCGACGACGTCGTCCTCTCTTGCCCATGGTCAGCAGTCGCCCGCGGATCATCATCGCACACCAGATCAACAGCTGCATCAGCCTATCTCACATGGCACCACCTCGTTTGGGGCTCGGACCGTACAGGAGATCGAGGCCGAGATGAGACTCGCGGCTCAGCAGGCGCGGCAACGTCAGGAGCTAGAGCTCAGGCAGCGGGAACGGGAGTTGAGATTGGCGGAGGAACAACAGTTGTCGCAGCAACAGCAGCAGCAACAGCTTCGAGACCAGGAACGTATCCGCCTTTTGCAGCTCCAGCAGCAGCAACTCATCCAGCAAGAACAGCAACTCCGTCTGCATCAGGTCCACCAGCAACAGGGGACCCCGCCCCCGCGCATGGTGCATCATACGCAAGCTCAGAGTCTGTTGCCAAGGACCCAGTCGCCCAGGTTCCATCAACAGCACCAACACCAGCAACAGATCTTGATGCTTCAGCAGGAACAGGAGAGGCAGCAACAAGAGCGATTGAAGGAGTTGCAAGAACGCTTGAGAATGGAAGAGCTCGAGAGGCAGCTTCGTTCCCAGCAGCTTTCACAGCTTCAGCAGCAGCCCTCCCTCCAGGCTCGTCGACAGGCGAGCTACGCTGACTTGCAGGCATTGCAGCAACATCGCACGCATTCTCCTGGCGGTGCCGCCTTTACTACGAGTTTGAACGGAGGGGGCGAGCTACCGCTGGTCAACCAGCAGAACGCGCCGTTTTTGCCGCAGAGCATCCAGCTTCAACAAAGGCTGTTGTCGGAGATGGCTCAGGCAGAATTTATGCGGGATATGCAGGGTATCAGTCAGGCGGAGCAAGAGGCCCTCAGAGCAGAAGCTATGCGCAAGATCATGGAGACTGAGCGGATGGAAGAAAAACGACGACGAAAAGCATCCAAGATCGCCCACATGGTAAATCATCTTGCTGTTCCTGCGCAGGAGCGGTGTAATCCTGATCATTTTTTGCAGTCACGCTATAACGACCTTATGACGCAATCTGACAAGGACTTTATAACCCGCATCCAAGTATCACAACTTGTCACTCAAGATCCTTATGCAGAAGACTTTTATGCACAGGTGTATGGTGCTATTCTTCGCTCTCGTATGGGTCAGCCTGGCGCGGATTCAGAACGCGTGTTGAAATTCGGAAGCGGAGGTGGTGTAGGATTGGGTATGCCAGGACAAAAGACAGGTAGTAGGAGACCGAGTGCCATGCAAAAGATGGAAACGCAAGTGGAGAGGATCGTTAGTAACGCCAGGATGAGAGAGAGGGAGAAGGGGCTGCACTGTGAATCTTTCTCGAACAGTTCGGGAGCCGATACTGACTCGCATTTTTGATATCCAGCACTACACAGTCTGCAGGGTGCCCTCGGCAAAACGTCGGGACGGAGCTATAAAGCTGCTCCGCGTCAGCTCCTACAAGTGGACTCCGGTAATGCGACCGCCACGCTGTCAGGCACGCATCCACACATCTCGAAAGAGGACGTGCAGGGACACAGTCTCAGTAAAGATAGCGACGGTGCAGTACGCGAAGCTGCGAAGCTGGGACGGGAGGCTTTGGGTGATGTGGCTGGCGTGAGTTGGTTTCTTATTGTTATCTTTTTTTTATATCACAACGTACCCACGTATAGCAGGATGGCGTGGTCAGAAAGGATCCTCTCACGCGGCGGGAGGTCCTTGTTACCATTGAGTCACTGTACGATTTTGTGCTCAATATCGAGCAACTGAGGCGGAACCAACCCTATGAAGACGACGACGAAGCTGTGGCTGCCTGGTGTGTACTAATTTGCGTAACGGCGCAAGTGGAACTGAATTTGTGTGTAGGCAAGCAGAATACGCAAGCCTTGTCGAGGAAATATGGGTTGGCTTGAACGTATTGGTGCCTCTTGAGACAAGGTCAGCCTTTTTACGCTAGGCCTACAATGTAATGTACAACTCGCTAATATTTCGGATGCGTAGCGATCCTCACCCGTTCATCTCGCTCCTCACTCCAGCAAAAGGCAAAAGAATTTTGCCGAGGCTCAGTCGTCACATTCAACCCGCTCGCATGCTTACTCTTCTGACCCTTCTCGTCGCATGCTTCTCTCAGCTGGACGTTGTCAAATATGCTCAGTTGCTTGATCTGCCCGAAGATTCTCACCTCCACACACAGTCCAGATCCCCCTCTTCCAATGGTGATGCGAACCCGCCTGATAGAGACGAGGTGGAGAGGCAAACACAAGCCTTTCTCGGAAGTGTGCTGCAGAGCATCTTACCAGTCGTAGCCAAGGCAGAGCTGAGACTTATCGCGGGGCTTCTGGGGTTGCTTTTGGACAGGAGCGATGTAGTGATGATTGCTCAGACTAGGGTACGTTGTGTTGCCTTTACGGAGCCACGATGACTAAGAGGTTGCAGCCTGGCATTGCGATACTGACGCTCTTCATGAGCCGGGTGGAAATCATCAAGCAGGGAATGAACGGTATTCCTGAGTCAGAGGTTCTTACACCCGAAGACGCTGAGCAATGGTAGGGACACCGACGACCCTTTATGCCCATCTGTCTGATTCCGCCTGCAGGCAACTGATGTTTGACCACTTGTTCCAACTACTCGCACCCCATTTCCTCCTACTCTTCCCCTCTACACGACGTGCCCTCCAGCTTGCCGCCACACCCACGCAACACAATATCCACGGTCGTATGCCTCCACACCCACCCGGCTCGGAGATGCTCGACCAGCCTGTTTGGCAATTCCTCGCCGCGCTGGCGCTCCACGCCTCAACGGAGCAGCAGTCCACGCTGGTCGCTGGTCTGCGCGAAAAGGTGCTTGAAAACGTGGCGAGCGCACAAAAAGGATGGGGCGTAGTAGACGAGGAGGAAAGAGAGGCCAAGCTAGCCAACGTGAATTTATTCTTGCACGCGCTGGGCTTGGACAGTTCGCAGATTACGATCTAGACTGAGGAGTTTCTCCGTCGGTGGTGCCTTGCCCCCTCCCGCTCTTTCCGCAGTACATATTTTAGGCTTTGGTGTGCTTTCGTTATCATTCCATGGTAGTCAGAAGGACAAAGGTTTCTTGTTTCAGGAATTGTACAAATTAAACGGCTTGGTTTTGGCTTCATATCTACAAATATTGTTTTCTATCACATAAACAGAACATGCGAAATTTCTGGACACTGACGAGCTAAAGAGGGATATGGCACAAAAGGTCTCGGACACTCGCGGGAAGCGATTCAACACCCACACATACATCCAACTCTGCCCTCCGTTTGTCGCCCCGTGCCTGGATGCCTTTCATCGAGGACACCTCCCCGAGGAGATCCAGCACCGGAAGCCGATCCCATTCAGGCAACGCCGCGCCAGGCAAATCTAACAATCCCGGACCGTGCCCCGCGTCTCCGTCTCCACGAGCCAGCGCACCCACGAGACGCATCAACGGAAGCGAAAAGAGCCGCTTCTTGCGCTCGTACACCTCGCCCGGTTCGTCCCTGACATGCGACCCCACCTCGAGATGGTTCGTCGACAGCGACACAAAGTCGTCATAGTTGGGGTAGAGCATGACGTAGCCCCGCAAGTAGACGAGCTCGATAAAGTACTTTTTCCACGACTTGGTCCACTTGTTTGAGCGTACGCCTGGGACGATCGAACTGTCGATGGGGTGGGTGGATTGGGAGAGGCGGAGGGAGAGGTAGTCGTGGAATTCGCGCCAGGGAGAGGGGAAGTAGAGGGAGCCCCAGCTGCATGGGATTTGGGAGAGGTAGGGGGTGGATGGGTCTGTGAGCGAAGCGGTGCGGAAGAGCGTACGCGCGTTGAAGGGTTGGCGGCCGGTGGGACGGAGCTCGATGATTTTCTGCTGGTAGAGGCTGATCCCGAAGAGCTTTGAAGAAGAGGGGCTAGACACTCCGTATCTGACAAAGATATTAGGACGCGCGATCATTGGAGTGAAGAGGAACAAAACTTGTAATGCAACAAGGTCATTTTGATCCATGCATAAGCCAGAGGTGACAATTCGATGTCATCCTCGAGCAACAAACCATAGGAGTCGTCGCAATGAGGGTACCATGACTCGACGACAGCGGGGAGCAAGCCACCGTGAATGACGCGATGGTGGAGAAAAATATCACCATAGGGCCATTCCAGATCATGCACGGTATACAAAGTCTCAGGGTCAGCTGTTTGGTCCATATTGACGCGTATGTTAACCTTGTCACCGTAGAAGAGGGTACGTTGGATCGATTCAAGCAGGCGCCGGAGGGAGTGTGGCCGATTATTCGTGATGACACTGAGAGTGATTTCGGGGACGTTCCAATCTATGTTTCAGAAGTAGTACAAGATTAGTCTGTGGAAAAGGGAGAACGAACGGCGTAATTCATCGAGTGTCAAGGTACCGATCCACTCGGTGTATGGCAGTTCGCGCCGGGGAAGTCTTATGAGGGTGGTATTGAGAAACGGGGGTAGCTCCAAGATCAACGAGAAGGTTGATGAAACGAGGTCCTGGTGGTCCAAACCAATCACAATGTCGGGTATAAATCCAAGGGAGTTGAGCCAGTCGGATAAGCCAGCAGTCTCCTTCGAGCGTCGAAAGTAGGGTACAGTGCAGTTCCCATCATTGACAGTGCCGGAAAATTCAGCATCATCGATAGTATCATAAAGGTAGGCCAATACGGTGTATCCTTGGTGATAAAGCTTGCACGTCGCCGGGATGAAATTTCTGAGGTCCTCCTTGTTGGGAAACGCCAAAACAAAGGACCCGTTAGATATAGGCAAGGAGCTGGGATCAACGAGAGTGCGAGAATCCGGATCGTCGTCTGAACCATTGGTAGTCGTGGGGTTACAATCGACCGTGTTGAAGATATCTGCGCCGATAACAATGCCGCCAAACAAGCCGAGCGTCGATTTTGCAATATAAGTTCCTAGCGCAGGCCAGAACAAGGAAGGAAGGGTGGTGAGGAGTGGTCTCGCCAGGAGATTGGAGGGAGCGACAAAGGGAGGGACGAGAAACGCAGCTGGTTGTATGCGGTCGGAAGACGAGAGCTGAGACCAGTTAAGGGCCGATCCGGTGAATCCGCGGGGTCCAACGGGGAGATGCACTGCACGTGGGTGCACCAGATATGCTCTGTCGCACTCGGCTACTTGCTTGAAACCGTGTTCATCGAGGAGAAGCACCCACTGGGTCTTTATCCGAGCGATGGCCTCGACGGAGGCTTGGTGGTGATGCGTGACTCCGGACCATGGATACAGGGACACTCTTGGATGGCCACGTGTAGCATTCGACAGAACAATGCGGAGCTTACGATGCACGTCGGATACGAGTGAATTGGGACAGACAATAGCGACTTCCATGATGGTGGTTGTGGTGACAAGAAAGGGAGCGAGCAGATGGTCCAAGCCCGCAACGGTGCTCTGAATGACGGGGAGTACGACGGTCAGCGAGTGGTCCTCGACAAAGGGCACATGAATGGCTGGCCCGTGCGTGGACGCCTTGGGGGTTGAGAGCCAGAGAAAATACAAGACAGCGAATAAGACGAGTAGCCAACGGGACAGGAGGGACATGCGGCAAGTGGTCAAGAAGAAGTTAGTGTGATGATGTAACTGCCCGTTCTATAAGTCAGACAACCATTCATCTAGAAATTATGTGTCCGTCCGTGCTACAATATGCCTGTTGGCGCATATGGACTTGTCAATGCGTCGTCTCACAACACGCTGTTCCCATATCGCACAGAGTTCAAGTCTCTCGACGACGGGAGCACGAAAAAATACAGAGCGGCTCGAGGAGGGTGGAAAGAAGAGTGGCCTTATATTCTTCGGAACACTAACAGAGGACTCTACAGTTCAGATTTGCATCAAATTCACCCGATGTTACTCGAAGGAGGCTCACCTGCATTGTGCAGAGCTAGGATTCCCTGGAGGTTGGTCATGGACAGGCTTGTCGGCTACGATTTATTGGCCAACTTGGCCGACACCGACCACCTCCCTAGGTCCGTGGTCGAGGCCATCGGGATGCAGCTGAAGACACTGCACGCTCGCCAGTTGGTCCACGGAGACATACGCGATACCAACATCCTGGTCAAGAACGTCAATAGGACGAAATTCATGATCATCGACTTCGACTGGGCAGGGTAGAAAACGTCGTTCGATACCCACCATATGTGAATTATACCGACATACAGAGACCAAATGATGCAAGAGACGGGCTACTCATCAAGGCAGCTCACGATCTTGATGTCATTATTGATATGAGGGCCGCCAAGAACTTGTAGCCATACCACACCTTACATACCATAATGTACTTTTAACGAGAATGTACATATATAATATGAACCCTCGTCTGTCTGATACGTTTGTGATGACCGACCCAGATCCAGAGTCTAATCTGAGTCCAGGAAGCTGTTGGCCCAGGAGTTCATGATATGGAATCCTCCGTTGTGTTGGATCAAGAAATGGTTCAATCTCTTCTATAGGACTGATCGTATGTAGAATTGTCACCGTAACTTTTTCTGGGTCATGACAAAACAGTTGACAGCTTCCAAACGTGGGCATCGGACTTGCCTCGCTCCTTCCTCCTTCCCTCCATGATGGCCTCGACATCCGACGCAGCACTCAAGGCGGAAATTGCCCGTCTAACAGGTACACTCAGTGCTACGGCCATTGCTCAGCGTCGCTCACAACCTCTACAGGTGCAATCAATCAGCACAAGCAACGATCCCGTCCCGTTGCAAGATCAACCCAGGTCCCGACCTCGACCCGCGATGTTATTATCGACGGTGTCGCCTTTGAATCTTCTTCTCGTTCCCTCGTTCGCAAGGGCCGTGAGTCCCCTTCAACTGTTCGCGACCAAGCCGGCACACAACGCACCCCCCTAGTGATCAAATCCCCTTTAGCACCTGCCGAAGTCCCCCTCAAACCGATACCCAAGCCAACCGATTTTTCAAGGATAACACATGGACATCGTCTCCCTGCCCATCGATCTTACAAGCCAAAGGTATCTTCTCGTCCCCAGCAGCACCGACTCAGGAACCGAAATATGACC
This sequence comes from Boletus insuetus, assembly GCA_038093095.1. Classification (NCBI taxonomy): domain Eukaryota; kingdom Fungi; phylum Basidiomycota; class Agaricomycetes; order Boletales; family Boletaceae; genus Boletus; species Boletus insuetus. The sequence goes on from JBBPRQ010000155.1 coordinate 23,032, forward strand.
CTTGACAACACTCGTCGCTCAACACAGTCTGTCCACCGCCACAATTCGTACCACGATTCTAATCTGATTGCCCATTACAGAAGCCGCCATCCTAATAAGCGCATGAAATATCTCAACAAACCATGCCCCCGTTTTACCACAACAGGTGGGTATCGACTTGCTTCCAACAAATGTCCTATCCTCAATACAGCAACCCTTTCTTCATACCACGGCTGTTCAGGTGCCTGCAGCCGTGGTCTCACTTGTATGTACCAGCACGACCCCAACAAGATTGCGATCTGCTGGAACTTTTTGCATGGCAACTGTCCCAACACTGCCGAATCTTGCAATCTTTCCCATGACCCCATCCCGGAACGTACCCCCCTCTGTGTTCATTTTGCGAACAACGGGCGATGTACTCGGGAGAACTGTCCGTTCCCTCACGTTCGCGTGGGCCAGCGACATGGCGTTTGTCGCGACTTTGCGGTACTTGGGTATTGTTCCAGAGGTCTCGACTGTCAGATGCAACACGTCCGGGAATGCCCAGACTTTGCGGAAAAGGGCACTTGTTCGACAAAGGGTTGCAAGCTCCCCCATGTCATCCGTGCAAATCGCAACCGCAAAGTGCCGACTGCAACGGATACCACCAAGACTGGCGCCGCCTCGTCGACCTCGGAGAACGCGGCCACCGCTAGCGTTTCCACGGCCACCTCTGGTTCTAATAATACCTTTAACACTACCTCGAGTTCACCACAGATTTCGGTCCAAGATGCTCAACTTGGCGACGAGTACATATCTCTCATGTTCAATGAGAGCGAAGAAGAGAATGATGACGACAGTGACGATGATGCCACTGATGCAGATGATGAAGATGCTAGTGATGAGGAAGAGGGCACTGGCCCCATTCCAGAAGATGAACATGATACTGGCCCTTGATATGGACTGTACTTGTTATTTGTGTCCGTTCCCATTGAATAAATGCACTCTTTGTGATTCGTCTCACCAAGTGTGGCACCGAAGTATTCGACATGGGTCATTCATGAGGCATATGTAATCATTTGGGCGGAAATATGTAAAACAACGCGATGAAAGCATGCAATGGTGAAACCCCATGAATCTTATGCCTCTGTCAGCTCACGCAGACGACGAACCGTGCTGTGTCAGATTTAGTACGAGATTGTTCAGACGTGCATCCAAACATTGCTCACCTCCGAACTGTAGCAGCCGCAGTCGTCGCCACTGTCCAAGCACCGCCAGCGATCGTCTTTTTGCATGAACGGCAATGCCAGATGCCGACCGCCGTACGCTTGACGGAGTCCTGTCGAGCTCGATAGTCAAATAACTCTGTCAGCAGAGAAAGAGGATGCTTGCCTTGCCGCAGAACGTGCAAGTGTAGCGAGCGTGTTGCGTCACTTCCATCTATCAAGCACGATCAGCCATGGCACCGACGGCCATAGAAGCGAATAAATCCGCACCTTTTTCACCTGCTTTCGCAGGGAGGCACCGTAGCGCTGCGCGTCGCAAGGTCAGTTTCACGACTACACTCGGGACGGGATGTATACGCACAGTGCCGTACTTTCCGGTCACACCGACTTTGCGAGTACGTTTTGTCTAGAAATATTTGTGAGCCAGACAGTTCACTGCGTTGGATAAAACAGACTTGCCATGTTGAAGGGCGGTAGTCTTGACGAGGGCGAGCGTTGTGTGCACTAGTATCGACGAGCGATTAGTGTCTTCGGAAATCTCCGGTAAACTGTATAGTTCAGCCACATGTTATGATTTGTCAGCAACTACATAAATGTTGGTCACGTGATCTGTATACATTCCAATGTGATCCCGCCGACGCGAACGGACTCCGCCACTACTCTTCGTCTCCAGAGATGTCCGTGTGTGTGCTGACCATCCTTTTGTTCGTCCTCGTCGCTCTGGGAGACGCCCGCGCCCTCGTCACCACCGATCAAGCCAGAAGACCTCGCGTAGATCACTCGGCTATTCTAGCGGGATACTCAAAGTATGTCTACTTCCCAGTTTATACGCCAAATATCGACTCTGAATGACTATGTACAAGCCCGTCCAAGTCGCGGATCTTTGCCCGAGTCGACCATACCCCTGTCGTCGATTCCTTGGTTCCAATCTCCCATCCGAGCGGGTCAGTCATGCCATCCAACCACGATCAACTGACCACCGCAATCGTCATCGTCATTCTCGCATCTGTGGGCCTGTGCGCTATCGTTGCGGTCTGATACTTATATCTGTTTCACCTTGCCTATTCTGAGTCTCGTTGCAACTCGTCTAGATTGTCTTCTTCTTCGTTCGGTACTTTATGCGTCGCGCCGCCATCAAGCGTCGCCGTCAAGCCTCTTGGATCCTCAGATCGGGTCAATGGAACATGGAACCAAAGCGGACACATGCGTACGAAACGCGAACCGGTTGCTCCGACACGTCTTCCTCGTTCATGGCTTATCCGTACCCGCTCTCGGAGCACTTTTGAACGCCGCCTGGCTCGCGCCACACGTCAATGTCGATCGATCCACCCGACTTTCTTCTTCTACGAATGGTTTTTTTTCGGTTCTTTGCATGTTTCGTCTCGGGGTCGTCGCCTTGGGGCTCGTATAGTGTATTTTTCCAATCATGTAATTCTCGTCCTGTATGTCGGTGGAATTCATTAACATCAGAGCAGACCCTAGTAAACTGTGCGGCAGCCAATCATGATAAGGTATTATCGCAACGCATGTCGAGACGGGTCTCAACACCTTCCATGACCTCTTGGATTGTGTCTGGCAGTGTCTCGAAAGAAATTCTGGAACTATTCCCGATAAACAGCTGAATGAACCAATCTCCGCCCAACCTAGGTATATAAAGTACCATGGGCGCAACAGCTGAAATGAACGCCATTTCAAAGAAATCTTCCACACCGAAAGCGTCTCTACTCAAAGCCCTGCCAGATGATTCAAGGTTCCTCTGGTAACCTAGCGGAGCCTCTATAAAAGGTAGAATTTCGAGAGCTAAATTGAGTAATGTATCGCCAGTTCACATATTGTCATGTCGAAGCTTCGAGGCGTTCCAAATTTACCCTCCACCGCTGGCCAAGCCTGGAGCAAAGGCGAACTGCTTCGGTCGTCCACGGCGGCTGGGCGGAGGAGGAATTTACCGCGGTTTGGACTTGCTTACCCATGTTGATTCATGCTTGCGATGGTTCTCTCCAACATATTCCGGGCACTTGCAAGCCCAACCGAACTATCTCCCAATCTCGTTCGTCATGAAACCCATTCTCCTGCTGCTCCCCATTGTCGGGGGATCCCTCGCCGCCATTATTCCAACGTTCCATGGCTCCGGGAATACTCTGCAGGTCCTCCTCAATGGTCAGATCGCCGACGTTAACCCCAGCGAAATAGAGAGATTCCGTCTCAACCTCAATGAGGAGCGGCTGGTGCAAATGGAAGGCAGTGAGCCTGTGCTCATGACAGAGTTGGAAAAGGTTCAACCGAGGTTACTTTCCGCAGCGTATCGAACTAACGTGACATCATTTGGCGTACTAGATGGAGGCAAAGGCAAATGGAATCAAGTTCTTTGACATGTAAGTGTCCATAACTCGGTCCCCCCGAACGTTGTAGGACGACGGTATGGATTAGTACAGATACACCCTACCTGGAGGCTTTCTCCCGCTTGAGGACGCAAAGCGCTAGTGCGTGTTTGACGGGACTAGTGTGAAGCTTTACTCAACGCTAGACAGTCTCTTACGCGTCGCCGAGGTTGTATGAGCAAGTGACCGAGGTCATTGAGACTCTGTCAAGTGCAGGACCAAGGGAAAACCTTGAAACGTTTACGAACTTCTACACGCGAGGTATGCGTCATTCGCTCGATCTTGCTCTTTGGTGTTTAATTATTGTTCTTGGTTAGACTATCGCAGCGAGGTTTGTCGCGTTATGGCATTGGGCGGTACTTGTGCTAATGGACGAGCGTGCAGACCGGGAAACAGAGTCAACAATGGTTATTGTCGAAAGTGAAACAGGTATGGTCCATGTTTGTTTTACTGATGTGCCGTTTATCAAGCTTTTACAGGTTACAGATGAGAATGCGTCTCCCTCCCTACTGCCTTACATCACGATAGAGGAATTTAAACACACATGGGGCCAGAATACCATTGTAAGGAGTGTGCTATGCTGTTTACATGACCGCCGTTGATTTTTTGTTGTCACAGATTGCTAGAATCAATGGTTCATCCCAGACAGACGAAAGAATTGTAATTCTCGGTGCTCATCAAGACAGGCAGGTGGTTTGCCTACGTGATATAACGAACGATGCTCAGTCATCATAACAGTACCAACTTCTGGTATTTCCAGCGGGCCCCAGGTCAGTGTCGATTATCCGTTGATGAATAGTCTTGTCATCATTTATTCAGGTGCCGATGACGACGGCTCTGGCACGGTCACGATCCTCGAGTCCTACCGCTCGCTTTTGGCATCCGGTTTTGTTCCGGAAAGACCAGTCGAGTTTCATTGGTACTCTGCAGAAGTGAGTTTCTCAAGGAGGTTACAGACCGGAGGCTTATTCTCTTTATAGGAAGGTGGATTGCTCGGGTCACAGGCAGTTGCTCAGGCATACGCAGAGCAGGGTTTGGAAGTTTATGCTATGAGTCAGGTACGGTCGGAAATTATTGTATGACGTTTTACTCACTGCTATTAGTTCGACATGACTGCTTGGGTCAGAGAGGGTACCAGTGAGGAAGTCGGCGTAATCGTAGATTATGTCGACGGCAGGTGAATTTCACTTTCGGTTTTCTCACTGCCTAAGGAGGCTGATGCAGTTTTTGTAGCTTGACTGAGTTTAACAAGAAGCTTGTTGATACCTACCTGTCTATCCCTTATGTTGAGACCAAGTGTGGATATGCATGTTCGGACCAGTACGTGCCTTGTTGTACCCTTCTCGCCATATGGTAATCCGTATGTCACAGTGCATCTTGGAGCAAGGCTGGATACCCATCCATCTTTACCATCGGTAATACTGCCTTGACCTCGATGCATTCAGCTCGCTCATCATCCTTTAGAGTCCTCATTCCAGAATGCCAATCATAATAACATTCACTCGAGCAGGGAGTATGTTCATGGGTTTTATTGATGAATTGTTACTAATTTCTTTTTCAGTCGCATTGACATCTCGCCTGAATTTTCATTCGATCACATGTTGGAGTTCTCGAAGCTGGCTGTGGCTTTTGCAATGGAGCTCGGTACGGTTTAATATCCAAGAACTCTACTTCGCAATATTAGGTCTTGCTCGATGTACAATCCAGAAGTGGTCAATTTTGAAGATAGATACGACAGAGTGGCTTGAATCCAGACAAACGTTGATGTGAAATGTCCTGCTCCGACCGAAAGCATCTCAATCTCTCAATTGTCTACCCTGGCAAAGCTTTTCCCAGTATAATGATTATGTTGTACATGAAACTGGGGAGGGTGGGAGATATGTACGCAAAGACCAATATGGCGACAACAAACGGGTGGTTACCACAATAACTATCGTAAAAGATAAGTTGCTGGCAAGTCATATGCGATCATGTATGCAAGTTACTGTAGAAAAAAAAGAGGTACCGCCTGTAATGTAAGTCCGAGTCCAATCCCGTGAGGCACGCTGACGGGGGAGGGAGGGAAACAGAAAAAAGCGAAAAAGCGAAAAAGAAAAAAAAAAGTTCGCGTTGTAAACACGTAACTAGGCGATCGTCGTCCCCAAAGTCCAAGGATGAGCTGCGTTTGCTCGCGATCACGTCCGTCAGCCTCGGCACCCGACATCACGTTGGATACGGCGTGGCAGTTGCAGTGAATTTGTTCCATGCTTCCACGGTGGCGGTCGGGAAGAAGTAGGTGGACGCGGTCGTCGCGGAACCGTAGTAGATGCCGGCTTGACCGGGAATGACGTCGTCGCCTAGGGAGGGTATCTCTCCTCCGATGACAGCGACCGATCCGGAACTGGTGTTGGTGACGAGTCCAGTTTGGTTGTTGCCAAAAATGAACTCTCGGACGAGCGTGAGAGCCTGTGTGTAGCGTGTTAGCATTGCGCAAGGACGATTTATCAGAAATGATGATTGCTGACGGAGATGGGGTTGTTGTAACCGAGAAGATGCCCTGCGTTTACAGCAAGAGCGTACGTCCAGCCACGCTCTTGATGGACGACGCCCGCGAATTCACCGTTGTCATTGTACCATGGCGTCTCGGGCTTACGAGTGAAGCCCCGGATACCACCAAACGTCGTATTCTGTAAAATGGAAAGAGATGAATGTCGTGATCACCCAAGGTTATTATTTCTGAGGCCGTACTTGGATAGTTGCTGTAGGTAAGCGTGAGTCACGTCACAACTTGAATGAACATGGGTGGCGGCTCACCTTGAGAACCAAGATGGGGGATGAGTGAATCGTCGTTTCCAGAATATATGATGATTTTCATGTCGTGGGCTGTTGCATTTGTCGCAAGGTCACTTAAGAATGTTGTTGGCCTAATCTCTCTTGAGTATATGCAATTGATTAAGCACCACAGCACTTACGCAACGCCTGAAAAAGAATGGCTTTAGTAACCTTCCATTAAACTTGAAAAAAGGGATGAAACATACTTGGGTCGCTGTTGGAGTAATCTATGCAAGAATTGAGGAGTCCAGCATTGGAATACATTGGTGCATGCTTACTGTTGCCAAACGGATAGTTAACAACCTCACTCCAGTTCAAACTTGTAGGAGCATGGATCGCAGCACGCGTGTGCGGGTCTAGGAGGAGGATCGGTACGCATGTTTATCGACACATGGCTAGGGACAAACCATTGAGGAAGACAGAAGCATCCATAGGTGCTTCGGGGTTCAAAGCATCAGGGACGTTGTAGATATCGAACATACCCCCTGAGCTCTTACTCAAAGCTATGACCCACGTCTCTGTCAGCAAATGATCAAGAGATCCTAATAAAAACGTCGTACACCAAGGGAATGTGAAGTTGATGGCATAGTCGAGCATCTCGTCGTACAGATCACAACCGTACCAAGGGTCGATGGTTCCGTTCGCGCGATCGGCGAGGCTGCGCTTCCATGCTTTGTGTACACGAATCCTCTCGTGCTTCGAAAGGGGAGCATCGCGTTTGGAGAGCTTAGCGGCGAACCGGTCCTGAGCGTCCTGCATCAATTCCTGCTTTGTAAACCCCGTCCTGTATTTCATTGACGATGCGACAGAGGAGGCAGGGTTATTCCCTGGGACGTATGTCAAGGTTGGGAGGGGCTCGAGTTGAGGGTACTGGAGGGTGAGGTCGTAACCACAGAGAGAAGTCCTAAAAGCGAGTCAATATTTTGACATCGTTGTAAATGTTTTCACGAACTGTTCGCGGAAGTATTCCAGGACGTCGGTGTCGTAACCGATAATTTGCGGGTAGGTTTCCAAAACGCTAACTACAGGCAAAAAGATAAAGACCTCTACAGACGCTATCGATCCATCGCCGATAGCGATTCTCGCAAGGTTGACAGGAGGGTTTTTCATTTCGAAGTAGGCTTTGGTGATGTAAGGCTGAAGGGATGTTAGTGGTGCAAATCTTCGTAAGGAGGGGAGATACTCACTATGTACACTCCGGCGTAGCTCTCACCAGTGAGGTGTAAGGGACGTTCTGCGAGGTTAGGAAACACTTTGACAAGGTTCTCCAGGAAGCCCATCTGGGTGATGCATAAATATTTGACCACGGAGAGAAAACGCCCAAACTCACGAAATCGACCGCCATTTGGTCCTCGTCGTATACTTGGCGAAAAGTCAATGTCCTATTCAGGCCATGATATGTCTACACTACTCACTATAGCCCTCTGAGTCGGAAGTACTGAATCCAACCCCACTGACACATATCTATTAGACCTGTCACCGCCAAGAATAAACAGCAACCTACACTGGCTGGTCGATCCACACGTAATCAGCCACATTGGACCAAGCATATTCGTTCTCGAACAGTGAATAATCGTTTGAGACCTGAATAGGACCATTCTGTGTCAAACGGTAGTTCAGCGGCGTGGATCGGCAGGCAAACGGTAACACAAACCTCAAAGAAGAGCCCGAGAAGGCTAGAGGAACCAGGGCTGTCAAAGCGCAGTGTTAGTAGCCAACAAGCGTGCAAGTGGTGCACCAAACTGACCCTCCGTTGAGCCATATACCCCATGGTTTGTCACTTTCGGCGGTGAATGAGCCGTGTGATGACTCGAATGCCCAGAAGAAGAGAGTATCGTTCGGATGACCTTGTCTCTGAACAGGAATATTTCCCGCCCAGTTGCGTGCGAGGGGCCACGTAACGTTGGGAAGTCTATCAGTCACTTGAAAGTCTGTGTGCAGAGACGAATTCGGTGAGAGGTGCTTGGGAATGTGTCACTTTGTACGTACAGTCCTGCCACTCCGGACTATAATCGCTCCTGGGCATCCCAGGGTAAACCTGGGGCCAGCTGCTAGGGGGCGTACCAGACTGAGCATTCGCCAACAAGGTAAGTGCAAATGTCGGGAACAAGAACACCGCACATGACTTCAAGTCCATGGCAGGGGAAGCGAACGACGATGGGTCCGTAACGAAAGTGGGATGGAGAACGGCGGGACGTTACGGGCCCTTTATAGCGAGATGATGGCATGGTCACAACCGGCTCGGAAGCGCTGGAGACAGATGTGATAACATGGCAGATGAGCTATTGTTGGACAGCCGCGGCATATGGTCACCATCAAAGGGTAGCTACAGCCTCGCTCATATGGCGGAGACTGCATACGTACGGGTCCATACACATGCGCTTCAGGTGTCAATGCACCAGGTGACCGACGGCTATCCAAAAGGAAACCTCGCGACCGTATGTGTATCTGGTGTGTCGTGATTTTGTGCAATGGAAGGCGTGATCATCAGAGAAGTGCGACGCATTTCATGGATCCACATGCACTTCAACCAAGTCGCCGTGTAGTACTGTGAAACAATCATTATCTGCTGGCAGTTATTACCTTACTACGCGACAGTACTCGTTTTACCAGTCTCGCATATCAAAAGATATTAGGCGACGTTCATATCCCCCGCGAACACTGCCGCTTCTATTAGTATGACATCTATCTCCGACTCTGAAAGTTTTGTGGAAGCCCTCGCCCGAAACGCCAAGGCAGCCTTCGAGGCTTCCCAATTGCTTCCCTCTAGCATTCGCGAAACCGCTCTGAAAATCATCGCAGATGAGCTCGACAAGAACAGAGACTCTATTCTCAATGCTAATCGAGAAGATCTCCACGATGCTCAGCGAGACGTGGACGCTGGTCGGATGTCAAAGCCCATGCTGAACCGTCTGGACTTGGGTAGACCCGGCAAATGGGAACAGATGGTCAAGGGTGTCACCGATGTCGCCGACCTTTTAGATCCCACCGGGATCATCTCCTATGCGTCCGAACTCGACGAGAACTTGGCGCTTTATCGCGTTTCATGTCCGATCGGCGTCCTTTTGGTCATATTTGAAGCTCGTCCAGAAGTCGTCGTAAATATAGCGGCCTTGGCAATTAAATCTGGTGAGCAGTTCCCCCGAGTTCTCCCGCAAGCTTGTGTCGAATACAGGGCCGAACAGGGAATGCTGCCATCCTCAAAGGGGGGAAAGAGTCCAACAGAACGACGGCTGAACTCGCCAAGACCATCTCAGAGGGTCTGAGGCGGTCATCACTACCTGCGACCTACATCCAGACGGTCCAAACCAGAGCAGAAGTCTCCGCATTGCTAGCCCTCGATCAGTTCATCGATCTGGTTATTCCAAGAGGCAGTAATGAACTGGTCAGAAACATCCAAAATAATACAAGAATTCCAGTCATGGGACACGCGGATGGCATTTGTCACGTTTATCTTCACCAAGATGCTGGCCCTGAAAAGGCCGTGCGCGTCGTGGTGGACTCCAAGGTCTGCCTCAACCTATCATTCAGCGCGATGGATGTTGATGCGAAAGCGACATAGATCGACTACCCTTCAGCGTGCAACGCTGTAGAGACCTTGCTGATCCACAGGAGTTTATTGACCACCCTCTGGACGGAGGTCGCGTCCGCCCTTTTGAATGCTGGTGTACAGCTTATCTGTGACGAAGAAGCTCTTGCCGCAATTCCTCAGTCTGTTGCCCGCGCGAATCCGAACAGCATCACTAGTTCTGATGAGCAGTCCTACCGTACGGAGCACCTGGACTTGAAGCTCTCCGTCAAAACCGTCGACTCATTAGACGCTGCAATTCACCATATCAACACCCACTCTTCACACCACACCGACACGATAGTCACTGAATCAGAAGCGGATGGTTCCAAGTTCTGTCGCGGAGTTGACTCAGCTGGGACTTTCGTCAACGCTAGCACGCGCTTCGCGGACGGTTTCAGATACGGTTTCGGGACAGAGGTAGGTATCAGCACAGGGAAGATACATGCGAGGGGTCCGGTAGGGCTTGAAGGGTTGGTGATCTACAAATATATGTTGCGGAGTAAAGACAGAAAGGGACACATTGTAGGAGAGTTCGGAGCGGGAGAGGGCAAGAAAAGATACAAGCATACCCCGATAGACACATCCACCGTCCCATTTTGAGGATCGTCATCTACGACTTGTAAAATCCCAGGAAACCGTCACGACGTTGATGTTTCGTTCTCCAGCTTGGCTTTCTTCGTCGTGGGACTACCATCATCATCATCAACTTTTCGTTTCGCACTACCCTCATTTTCGAGTGGCTTTTTCTTCTTTTTCACCATAGAAGTGAGGTCATGAACGACGGCTGGCTGTCCGGGTACAGTTATTGGATGTGCGTTCAGCTCCTGATCAAGTACCCTTGCAGCGAGAGCGGGAGCGGATTCTGTCGGTGCTTTTGGTGTTGTCTTAAGCTCGTCGACCTAGAGAAGAATCAATAAGCTGGAACATGTTGGGAAGTAATGTGTTTCGGCCAACCTTCGAGGCGAGATCTTCTTTCAGCCCTTCCATCTCCTGGAGTTCACTCTCCATTTGGCTTTTTGACATATTCTGTACAAGGTCTCTAGCCAACGACAAGGAAGGTACTGCCTTTCCTTTCCCTTTCTTGTCCTCGCTTCGATCCACGACGAGAGCGGGCGGCAACTTGTCATCAAGCCCATCCTTTAGTTCCTGAATTCGCTCCAGGACACTTCCAAGCGCTTTTTCCACGTGTTTTATGGCATCCGAGAGTCGTCCGGAAGTCAGATCAAGGACCATACTCAGCTTGTAGTGAGCTTCGGCAATTTGTCGCGAGGACGTCGGCAAGAGGTCAACCTTGAGAGCAAGACCCGCAGAGTAGTCAGTTATTGCCTGTTCAAATTTCTCTGAGGATAGGCATCAATGATCCGGCAATGACGTGACACCGGAGTCGCACCTGTTTCCAAAGACACATCGCCAAGGGCAATGTAGGTATCGGCCAGCCTCAGCTTGGTGTCATCATCATCATCTTTGCCCTTTTCATATATACCGCGAGCGAGTTCGAGTACCTCCCAAGCGGCGTTAAAGTCGTCCTCTAATTCGCCTTCCTCGCCTTCCTCTTCATCATCACTTTCCTCGTGTTCCTTGGCAGGTTGACCCAACAGATCGACAGTTCCATCCTCGTCCTCGTCTTCCCCTTCATCTCCAAACTCGAGAATGGGGCCATTACCAGGTCCTACGACGGGCAAGCATGCGTGAGACATGGCGAAAAAGGCAAACGAGCGACATCCTACGTTTCTCCTCTTCCTCCTGTGCACCAGCCTCGGGTTCTTTCCCCAACACCGACGCTTGAGAGATCGCGTTTTCCAAGAGCGCCTTGCCATACGAGAAATACAAATCTGCCATCTCCGGCGCGTCTTCCTCGTGTGTCCTTGTTCTGTAGAGGATGTCACGACACCATGCCATGTCACACATCGTCGTGGATGGACTTACTGCAACTCGAGCGCGGTGGCGTAGTGTTCGACGGCTTGTTCGTATTTGTTGAGCGCGAACGCGCGTCGAGCGTGTTCGAGGGCTGTTTCGACGGTCATTGTGGGAGACGTGTTGGCGCCAACTTGAACGTCTGTGGTCGCATGAGCGTTCTCACTATCATGGTACATGACTTCAGGATCGTGCACGACACACTGGAAATGCAAAAAGTCGACTCACGACTCGGATGCCATCGATGGTCACCGTCAGAAATGTGTGACTTGTTAGGTCCTCGAAACGCGTCCGACTCGACTCCGAGATGTCGATGCTCACGCGGGCGTGATATTTACACTTGATTATATTTGTTGTGACACCTCAACGATTTAGAGTTGGTGAAAAACGTCATTCTTAATTACTGTACTTGAATTCGAAAAGCGTTAGTTGTAGAACTGGAGTACATGAAAGATGTGGGTATTCAAGAGTGTGCGGATAGGTACCTAGTACTTAGATTACACAGGTGAAGAAGTGGTTTGAAAAGAACGTGGCTCCGGAGAAATCTGTCGGGGTCCTCAAGTCTTAAGTAACTGAAATCACGAGCTGATTGAAAGTGACCTCGTAGTAGAAAGAGCCTTATCCAAAGAAAGCGCAATTTATCAACATCACAAGGGAGTGTGAACAGGAAGATAGGGAACGGCACGGCTTCTTCTCGTCGGGAAAGGTTAGATCAAAGAGGCCCCCGCATTTCTCTGCTGCATATTCGAGCTGTCTTGACTGAGATGTGTGAAAGACGGACCAAATGCACTATGTCCAAATCCAGAACCGAACGCAGGTAAGACGCCGGTCCCATTGCTCAGCCCTCCAAACGGTGGCGTGGATGCAGAAGACGTGAATGCACCGGATACGCCACTTACAGTCGATGGAGCCGACGTAGCAAACATTGTCGCCCGGAACGGGTTCGCTGCTCCGAGCGCTCCAGTAGCTTGAGGGCGGAGACCAACACCAAGAGAGGGTCCTCCGTTCATCATCTGTGAAGGATGAGCTACGCCCGTTGGTTGGGAGTTTACGCCTCCAAGTACACTGTTATCTTTGCCCACACCGGACACGTAGACAGACCCATTGAGGGTAAGATTCGTGGGTAGTGAGGGAGCAGACGTATGGGTGGGCGGTTGTGCACTTGGATCAGGTGTTGTACTGCCAGACTGAGGTATGGGAGGAAGGGACTCAAGCAGCGAGGCACCAAAGCTAGACGTGGGCTTGAAGGGCTTTACTCCACCAAAACCAGTAGGCTGGGCTTTGATCGGACCAGTCATCGGGACTGAGAGAGCATGCGAAGAGACAGTGGAGTCAGTCGTTTGGGAAGATAGGGAAGAAAGGAGTGAACCCGAGGCATTTGAGCCCGTGGTTGTGGGAGCCAAACTAAAAGGTTGCGAACCAAGGGAGTTCAGATCACTACTAAGGGAGGAAGGATTCTCTTCAGGTTTATGCGTGAACGCAAACGAGGACGCAACAGTCGCGAAGATGGATCCTGTCGTTGTGGTGGTGGTGCTTGTTACTTGGTGACCCGAGTGCGATTGGGGGATTGGTTGACTACCGTCTGTCCGTCCAAGTCCCATGGAAAGTTCCAAAAGAGTCGGTGGCTTTGGAACAGGCGGCGCCGGAGTCACCGGAACACCGAATGGATTGCGTGAGCCTGTTTGGTGCGATTTCACAGGTTGCACGATAGGAGGGGATGCTGATGATGAATTGGGAACAACGCTGGTGAGTGGTGTGGACGCAGGCCGCGCAGGTACTTCCGCTGGTTGTCGGGCTTGCCCGAACTGAGCGTTAACGTTAAGCTGTCCAGGTAACTGTGATGGCGAGTTACTCGTCGTCTGGAAGAGGGACCCTGTTTGAGGTACAGGCGGCGGAGGCACTGGGGGGATCCCCTTGCCATTGAATGTGGGGATTCCGGTCGCCTGCGAGACAAGCATACTTTGCCTGAAGGGATTCGCGCCAGTGGGCTGAGGTCGCAGAAATCCGGAAGTCGGGCCATATTGCAAACCAGTCGCCTGTTGGGGAATGAATGTCGAGAATGGACGGTGCTGAGGGGCCTGCTGCGATTCGATGGTAAAGATGTTGGCCTGGGATAATGGCAGCTGGGTCGGCTGAAATGGCTGTGCAAATTGAAATGGTACAGAAGGGGGAAAGCCTGTAGATTGCACCTGAACCTGTCCGCCAAATGGCTGAGAAGGGAAAGCACCAGTCATCTGTCGCTGAATGAAAGGGTTGTGTACCGTCGTTTGCTGGAACTGATTGGCTGTAGGGCTGGGTATTCTGTTATGAAAATATCACAAGAGTATGAGAACACAACTCACCTGCCAGTAACCGGGGGTGTTTTCTCTTCTTCAATGGAGCCAAAGAAGTCTGCCACAGCATGATTGACGTAAGGTTTGCTCTTAGCAACAGTGGGGGGAGGGGATGGCGGTTTGACTAAAGTTTCAGTGGTCGAGTTCATTGAAGTCATAGGGGTACCTTGAGTAAACGTGAACAAAGATCGGGTGTACGTATTCGATAGACGATACCTCCAGGTAACTGAACTGAAGGAGCACTATTGCGATCTCTGGAACTCCTGTCGGCAGCTTTTTTGCTTGTCTTGTACTCGAGCCTATTTTGCTCAAAGTTGGGGTCATCGAGGTACTCCTGAAGCGAACTTGCGAGGGAAACAGGGGCCTATAGTTTTATCAACATCACTCCCGTGAGGAGCGTGACCCCAGACTCACATGCTTCAAGTTTGGTATTGGAACGTTCAGGAGGTTCTGTAGTTTCTTGGCAACACCAAGGTATTCAACGACCCGCTCAGTTTGGTCGCAGAAATTACGATAAATGCTCAAGGCTTCCTCTGCATCGTATTTTGACATCTCAAAGTAATGTTCTGCGGTTCACTCAGCAAGCTAATTGTATGCATGACGATCCGATCCTCACCGAGTACATTTATCACACCCTCGTTACCCGCTTGAAATAGGATGAGGATATCCTTGACAAGCATCCTCAAAGCAGTGATGGTGAGTTCGTCTTCCAGATCATCCAGATAGAACTGAATGTGAACGTCTCAACAGACAACATTTGAGGGTTATAATAAAACTTACTCGACATTCGACCAGTGAGTCGATCATCTTCTGTACCGTTCTTGTCTCCCTAAGCAAACCCTTCTCCACCGTCATGAGGCGAAGTTTGCGACCCATGATTGTCTTGCTCCTTTGAGGTGTTTTGGATTTGGTTGATGATGCTTTGGGGGGCGGAGCGGTGGTGTATGCCAGGTCCTCTTCGATCGAGTTGTTGAGACGCAGATCACGATTTGACTCAGCCTGGACTCGAATTGCATCGTGTTTCAATTCACGGTACGCTCGTATACGAGAGTCCAGGTAAAGGGCATAGTGTTGCAAGTTCTGAGGTGCATTGTAACCTACACGGGGGGTAATGAGTAGTAATAAGCGGCTGATGGCGGCGACAGGGAGCGAGTGGGCTACCTTCCCAATTTCCGGTGGAAACATTGCGCAGACGCAGGACCTCCGATGAGGAGAGGTGAGAAAGCACATTGTCTGTTGCTCCGTTGCGAATCATGGTGTGCAAGACGATCAATGCTTTGAACACAATCTGTGCAATCCAGACAAGCCGGGGTGAGGTACAGAATAGGCTAACAGGACTCGTTGCGTACAATAGCATTTGGTTCTCGTAGCCGGGGGACAAGGGCCTTGCAAACATCGTGAATGGCACCATCCTCGGACCAGGTAGCGGCTATGATAGGATCTAGGTACTGGGGACAAGATACGGAATAGTGTGGGTCAGAAAGGATCGAGATTGTGGACAACATACACACCTTTGCCTTTGGAGGGGCAGGTTTTGGCTTGCAAGCCAACTTGACGACCTTGTCGAAGCTCGACATGTCGCTCACTTTTGGGTGTCTCCTTGAATATTTCCTTGGAGATTTGAAACTCAGCCTCGCCAATATTTGCCGATCGAGATACTAACAAAAGCGACGCAGTTCAGTAGTGTTAATGGTAGTGGTGGTCGATAAGTAGGCTGGTTAGGCTGTCCGACCAGCTAGCGGTGTCAGTCCGAAGTGAGATCACCGCCCGTGTACCGAATTCCCACGACCAATCATCACCCTTCACGGTGTGCCTTGATGACAGTGTTCAGCAGGCTCTTACGGCCGGCTACACGCATCTCCATTTCTCTCCGTCCGCGTCGTGATATCACTATTCGTCATGTCGCGTTCGTCTTGGCCTTCTCAGCAGCGTTGTGGACCATCCATCATACCTATTCGAAGATAACCGAAGCATTCTCTCGTCAGGAATATGTCTCGTTTTGGCCACCCGATTCCCCAGAAATCTGGGCCGACAGGGCAGCACAAGTAAAGGGCGCGTTCTTGCACGCTTACCACGGTTACGAGCGTTATGCTTTCCCTCATGATGAACTGCTACCTATTTCGAACACGAGCATCGACAAGTAAGCATTCCACTGCACCGCCCATTCCAAGTCTGACTTTGACCTATGTGATAATAGCTTCAATGGTTGGGGTGTTACCGTCGTAGATTCCCTTGATACCATGCTTCTCATGGGCCTAGAGGATGAGTACGCGCGTGCCATCCCAATTGTCACCGCCACCAACTTTTCCCTCCCTGTTGTACGTTCTCTTCAAGTGCTTCATGTTGCATGGCTCACCTCGATAGAATACCAACGTACCTTTCTTCGAAACGGTCATTCGTTATCTGGGTGGTCTTCTGTCTGCTTACGCGCTTTCCATGGACACTATTCTGCGAGAAAAAGCGGACGAACTCGCAACAAAACTTTCGCCCGCCTTCAATACATCCAGTGGGTTCCCCCGATTCGCGGTGGACACTTACAAGTGTGCCAGATTCATCTTCAATTCAAGACCCTATCGTTGACATCCCCTCTAGTTCCAGCGGGAACCTCAAGCCGCAGTTGACCCCTGGCGTACTTGCTGAAATAGCATCCTTTCAATTGGAATA
Organism: Boletus insuetus; assembly: GCA_038093095.1. NCBI lineage: Eukaryota > Fungi > Basidiomycota > Agaricomycetes > Boletales > Boletaceae > Boletus > Boletus insuetus. Next base: position 39,887 of record JBBPRQ010000155.1, read on the forward strand.
TGCATACCTAGGCAAAATCACTGGAAAGAAGGAGCACGTTGATCGTGTCGGTATTGTCCTATTACCTCTCCTCACCACATTCCTGACACTATTGTCTAGGTGACAACGGTCACGAATATTTTCGATAACGCCAACCTCAGCTTATCTGGAGGCATGTATCCAGCCAATTGGGGTATACATGACGGAAAGCCGTCAATTTGTTCGTGCTTTGACCCCACAATCTCAGGAACTCACTGATCTCTGTCCTCAGTTCGTCTATCGGTGGGAGGCGCTGCGGATAGTGCCCATGAATATACCCTCAAGCAATTTTTGCTCACTGCACGTTCAGATAGTGCTAATCTTGAAATGTGTTGGTCCCTTCCTCTGCGATACACGCATGCATCCTGATTGACTTCCCAAGACCTGAGGTTTACCACCCACGTTATCAACAATCTCCTATACATTTCGTCTCAGCGTGAACTACTTTACGTCACAGATTCAACGATCTACAAGAATAAGACCGCAACCTCGCACTCCTTCGAGCACTTGTCTTGCTTCTTTCCCGGTTTATTAGCGCTAGGAGCGCATCTCCTTCCTTTGAACAACCTTGAAACTATCGGAATCAATATTACCCAGCTGGGCGATGATCTCCCTCCAAAGTACCGTCAGGGATACGAGGCTCTCGCAGACTTTAATCTCGCAGACCTGCATATCTGGGCCGCTGAGGGTATTGCACAAATGTGTTATCTTTCATATGCAGATCAACCTTCGGGGCTGGGGCCAGAGGCCGTTTCTATGCGTATTGGTAAGTCTGGTGTAATCAGGTGGATAGACGAGATGCGCAGGTGGAAGGCAAGTGGTCAGATTGGGCCACCACCCGGTGTGGGCGATAAGCGTCCCTGGGTCGGGAATCCGAAGGCAAAGACAGTGTATGAGAAGCAAGTCGATACCATCACAAGAGATTATACCATCAAGAATACAGCTTATTATCTCCGACCAGAGGTGTGGCTAATGTCACATGCATCCGGTGATGGTGCTAAGATTATCTTCTACAGGCCGTTGAGTCGTTTTACATCTTATGGCGGACCACCGGAGACGTCAAATGGCGCCATAGAGGCTGGAGTATCTTCCAAGCTATTGAGCGCACGGCAAAGACGCCATCAGGATATGCCAACGTGGATAGAGTCCACTCTGCGGAACCCCACTTAACTGATTCAATGCCGAGGTCAGTCAAGTCAAGATAGGTTCTATTGCATGTTCTGTTCCTCATCATCTGACCTCAGTTACTTCCTGGCCGAGACACTCAAATATCTCTACCTCCTGTTCTTGGATGATGACATTGTTCCGCTAGACAAGTGGGTTTTCAATACCGAGGCTCACCCACTTCCCGTATTCGCCTGGACCGAATCAGAGAAGGAAATGTTTTCTGTCAAGTAGCGTTGTCCAGGCACATGTCTAGAATTTCGTCAAACTGCGCCACAGATTACCTCTGCAGGCTGTGGCACTGCCTGACGCTAGCATTGTATACACTACGTTTTTACTTGACAGGTACATCCTGGTCACTCCACCAGGTCGTAGTACTTCTATAACTAAGGACACTGCGGTAATTTACAAAGCTGGTAGCGCAAGCATAAAACCTACATAAGGCAACTCCGAGTCTCCCTCCATTCCGACCACCATGGCTGGCCTTAAGCGAGGAGACTTTGTAGGATCCCTGGACTGTGGAACAACGTGAGATTGCTGCTTATTTACCATAGGGAGATCATGATTTGGATCGTGTAGCTGATCTATGCCGTATCGTCTTACAGCTCAGTCAGGTTCATCATTTTTGATCGACATGCGGATATCGTCGCACAATCTCAGTCCGAGTTTCCTCAGTATTATCCCAATCCAGGGTAAGTTTCCATGTCTGATATCCGATAGGCTGATCTTCCGACCAGATAGATGGCACGAGCATGATCCCGTGGAAATACAGACAACTTCAGAAGCATGTATTGCCAAGGGTTGCGAGAACCTGGAGAAGAACGGCTGGGCCAAGGAAAGCGTCAAGGTGATAGGTTTGTACAGTTGCATTTTCCACACCTTTCTCTGCCATTTCGAACTCTTTCGTAAAGGTATCACGAACCAACGAGAAACGACCGTGGCATGGCATCGCAAGTCTGGGAAGCCATTGTGTAGGGCCATCGTATGGACCGACTCGAGGACGAAAAACGTAGTTGCCCATTATGAACAGGTGCTCGCAGATACTGGGCTTGAGGTTGCACCAGGTCAATTCAAGAAAGGAGAGGAGGGTGTCAATGCTCTACGTGATATGTAGGGTCTTTTTGCTCGGCATGTTCTCTCTGTCTCACTGATTTTGTCCGGTCAGAACCGGATTGAAACTCTCGACGTATTTCTCCGCCATCAAATTACGGTGGATGATCGACAACTATCCCGAGGTCACAAAAGCTCATGCGGAAGATGACCTACTTTTCGGTACGGTGGAATCTTGGGTTGTATATGTAGGTGATGAAAGACATCTCTTTCGAGATCGTGAATGACAATTAGTCTGGAGTAGAACTTGACTGGAGGGCCGGCCGGAGGGATCCACGTTGGAGATGTAACGAATGCATCGCGAACTCTCCTCATGAATCTTCGTACGTTGGAATGGGACGACAGAATGCTCAAATTCTTCGATCTTCGGCCATCTGTTCTGCCGAAGCTTGTCTCTTCCTCGGAAGTTCTTGGCCACATTGTAGACGGTTCATTGAAAGGTATACCTATCGGTGGCCTGGTCGGCGATCAGCAAGGCGCACTCGTCGGAAACAAGTGTTTGAAGGCAGGAGAGGCCAAATGCACTTATGGAACTGGTGCATTTTTGCTGTTTTGCACGGGTGAAGACATAGTTCAGAGTAGCCATGGGCTGTTGAGCACTGTGATCGTCATTGTTGTAAACCTCACCTCAACTACTACTGAGACTTTGGTGTTAGGTTGCGTACCAACCTGGTCCTGGCACCACTCCTGTGTATGCCTTGGAGGGTAGCGGTAAGTAGTCTATCACCTCACCGGATACTTGATTGAATCATTCGCGAACTAGTCGGCGTGGCGGGAAGTGCCATCAAATGGTCTGCATTTTAGTTCAAGATGTAAAACCATGGACTAACTGACTTCAGGCTGCGGGATTCCATGGGTTTCATCAAGTCTGCGAGCGAGATAAATGACCTAGCGCGATCCACCCCTGATTCTGGTGGTTTATACTTTGTGACAGCGTTTTCTGGTCTGCTTGCGCCCTACTGGGATCCTGGCGCTGCCGGGCTAATCATTGGTATAATGGACTCTGTCCCTTTATTTCGAAAGCTGACCACCATTGTATATAGGATTATCATCGTATACCACCCCCGCCCATATTGCACGCGCAGCCATAGAAGCCAACGCCTTCCAAACAAGAGCCATAGTAGAGAGTATGAAACTAGACTCCAAGACGGAGCTCAGACATCTCAAGGTCGATGGGGGAATGACTAACGGAGATGCTTGTATGGAAATCTTGGCAGACGTTGGGGGCTTCGACGTTATCAGGCCCGAAATGAGGGAGCAAGTGTCTATGTCCCAGCTAGCGTGGCTGAATGCTGAGCATAGTCATTCAGGTCGACGGCGTTGGGGTCCGCTTTGCTGGCTGGAGCCGCCATCCGTTTGTTTGGATGGGACCTCGCGAAGCCGGAGACACTCGCGGAGGTTAACACCAAAGGAAGTGTCACGTTTGCACCCCGCACGTCATTGGCTCAAAGGGACAAGGATTGGGCGGGATGGCAGCGCGCCATCAAGCGATCCAAAGGATGGGAAGAAGGGGTCGCAAATTGAGTACCCTTCACATTCAGGAACATACCACGGACACATCGCTATAGCCTGTCGGAACGAATTGCGAATGATATTTATATCTACTTGCGTATTGTCATCTAAATATCTTGAGAGGGTCTGATTTTTTCTTCCTGCCTCTGCTTGCTCCGCCCCTGCCTCCACCTCTTCCGCGATGCCGTGCAGACGGTTTCCTGAAAGGGACAAAGCCGACTTTCGGCGTGGGCGTGGTGGTATTCTCTTCCTGGGTTCCAGCAGCTGGGGCGGTTCGAGGTAGGAGATATTTTGGTACATGCTTCATGTGTGCCTGGATTCTCATGGGATGCAATGGTTTATCATGCCGAAGATACTCAAGATCCAGTGGGTTGTCCTCAAAGTGCGCCTGCACAAGGTGAGCAATTCAGAGAGAGGAACACAAAACGCCTGTACGCACCTTGAGTTTTTCAGAGTTGAGAATCTCTGTTTTCAACTCCTTTACTCGCGCCTCCTTGATACTGTTCCGTGTTACAGAGCGCAAGGCGTCTCCCATCCTATATCTGAACGCCTCGACTTGCTTCATATCAAACTGGTATTCCTTGATCGTATTCCCTCTAGCAAACTGGTCTTTCTCGATCTTCGCGAACACAAGCTCATCGTCTTTGGAGCTCTCGAGGCAACCGACGACCTGATTTTTTCCCCACTCCTCCGCGGGTACCACAAAGGATAGAGACATTCCTGTGCGACCCGCGCGAGCTGTCCGTCCAACACGATGTGTATATGATCTGGAGGACGACGGAAGATCAAAGTTGACAACACAAGCGACATCAATAAAGTCGACACCGCGAGTCACGCCATACTCTTTGTCCGATGTTTTCTTTTTTTTGCGCTTGAGAGACCTGGAAGGCCCTGCTTGCGGTGATAGGGATCGTTTGTGCTTCTTGGATGGGTTATTTGGCACGGACGACATTGAGATCGAGGTCGGAACGTTAGATATCTCTGTTGGGGACATGTGATGATGTCTATAGGCGGGCGAGGATGATTATTTACCGGTGTCCTCTAGAGCAGAAAGGCTATCTCGTAGTCCTTCGTCCTCTTGTTGATCGTCGCTATCTTTTTCGGTTTTTCCACTGCTTTCATCCGTAGCGATGATGTAGTCGTAAACACCTTTGTTAAACTCCTGTACAGTGTGGTATCTGACGGAAAGATGAGCAGAAACGAACAAAGTTTAGAAAACAGTATTCACCTAGAGTTCAGCGGGAGTTCAGAGTTGAGAACACAGCTCTTGATCGAGAATTGTTCCAAGAAGAGTTTGAGACGGTAACCACGGTCTACGTCGTTAACAAAGAGTATGCATTTGCCTTGGATAAGACGAAGTTTGAGGATTACGTAGGTGATGAGAAACTTGTCAACTTCGGAGCATCTTTAACCACGGTGTGAGTCATGATTGTAGTCAATCTGGGGGATGTTCGGCGTACCGCACAAAGTATTGGGTCAGCAAAGGGGCATCTTCATCACCCTCTTCTAGTTTCAATATGGCCTATCCGAGCAATTTGGGTGTACGTTCAAACGCAAACAAAGAGAGGAACGTACAGGGTTGCGCAGAGCAAGACCTTTCAAGGTCTCCACATCATCCGTCATTGTAGCGCTCATCAAGAAAGATTGATAGATGGTGGGTAAATAGCCCCCTCCGAATATTTGGCGGACGTCTTCGTCATGGCCATACGACAATATGAGATCGGCTTCATCAATAACCAGGGACTCGAGAGAAGACAGGGCGAGTATCTGTTAAATAGATTAGACGCCAACGATGGTGGTAACAATGAAACATACTTTGGATTGAAGAAGTCCTAGGACGCGTGACGGAGTCGCGATGACAATGTCAGGCTTGTCCGCCAGTACAGCGCTATCAAAATGTATGAGAACGCACCTAATTCGCAAGGGGTCCGACATACCGTTGTACGTGAGATGCAGCACCACTCGCAATGTTTGATATAGCAACCTCTTTATCACAATATGCTAAAAGGCTCCGCAAACAAGAGTGTACTTGTTCAGCAAGCTCCCTGGTCGGAACGAGGATCAAGGCTCGAGTGACTCGATATGTGGGGTCCACGGTTGACAAGGTCTGGCAACCAAGCTGGTTAGTCGTCAAGGTTGGATGCATGGGGAAAGAAGGACTCACAGCTTTTGCACTTAAGATTTTCTGCAGAACAGGAATACAATATGCAGCTGTCTTTCCACTTCCGGTGCGTGCCCTCGCAAGTATGTCTCGGTTCTCGAGAGCGATTGGAATGGCTCTCGTCTGTACCAGGGTTGGTCTTGCGAAACCCAAGTCGGCAAGTGCACGGAGAATTCGTGAATCGATGAGATGAGAGAGCGAAGAGAAAGACGATTTTGCATCGATCAGGCGAGCATCCATCACTAATTTGTGAAGTGCGAGTTTGATTTTTCGCAACAAGTTCCAGACTCTAGTCCAGTACCTATTTTTGGAAAATGACTACTCCCAGCCTTCCAACTCGGCGGCCCATCCTTGTACGTTCTCGCGACTCTTATAGCATGGCAATGCCTACAATCAAGATTCACGATTTGGATGAGCCGGCTGGTGAGACATTTTGTGGGATGTGCGTCAACTATATTCCGTGCATCTGCCAGGGGCGGACTCACACCCAGACAACCCTCACAGTTGTCGGAGGCAAGTTTCCAGGTACACGTGCCCGTCGTGCAATCTTTTCTACTGTAGCTTGGAATGTTTCCGGTCGGAGGTATGCTTTCCGGCTCGTTTCTCGTCCATTTCTGATGAAAGCCCCAAAAAGTCTCATTCGCGTTGCTCCGAAATATTTTATAGAAAAGAAATCGAAACAGGCATCAAGTCTGAGTCCTCCAAAACCGAGGAAGATAGGAATAATATGATTGAATTACTCAAGCAGATAGAAGACCAGAGTGCTTTAGACGAGGATGGGCCATTCAATCACTCTGATGAAGAAAACGAGGAAGACAGTCTTGCGCACCGTGTTTCCGCGATAGATATATGTGGGTCATTCTCTGTATATTCGACTCCCGACGCATAACGGTATTTCAGCTTCTGCGTCAGCTGATAATTTGCTTCGGGTATTGACCAAAAAGGAGAGGGATAAGTTCTTCGTTGCACTGAAGGATCCGTCGAGCAAGTTGGTGCGGGAGCTTCTGGAAAGTGCGGAGTTTGAGAAGACCAGACAACTGCCGTGGTGGGACGCACCTAGCGATAGTGGCCAGTCATCGCTTCCGCTGCGCATCCCTTACGGCGTGAAGCCTGACCTGATGGTGATTCCAACCGATCTCATTAATCAAGCTTATGGCGGTGTTTCATTGCTGTATAATATCTGTGCCGTCCTGTACGTGTTACTTGCTATACACGCCTGGACTGACACGAGCAACCGGACTCTAGTCTTGCGTACGCCTACGTCACTCGCCATCTAGCCATGTCTCCCTTGTCTTTGACAACAAATGACTCGCAGGATAAATGTGAAGCGCGCAGAATAATATCCCAGTCCGTCCCATTCCTCGTGGATCACAAGTCGAAAACGCTACATGTGTCCCTAAACGAAGTAGTAGTTTCATTTTGGTCGCGGGTCGATCCAGTAAGCTGACAATGTGTCTGCCCTACTGCATTTCGTTGACACAGAATAGGGAAGCATTAGTAACGAGACTATGCTTGTCCTACTAGAGGACGTCGTAAAGCTTGTGCGGCCACGAAGGATCACCGTCGCGGAGCGTTCATCGGGGGAGCGAGAACCCACAATGACTTTAGCCGCGAATCATCCCCTAGTGACGTCAATCATGGTGATATCCGACATCAGTTCACTCTTCGGCAATCGTGTCGACTCCACTTTCGCGGTTCGAAGAAGGGATCACATCGTAATGAAATTGACCTTTTACGCCACACATGTTTTGTCAACTCCTTCTTCCCGTTTACACGCCCTTGCGGATGAGGCTTCCCTCGTGTCGGAGAGCATCGGTAAAGGTCTGCACTAGCCACGGCTCGATCGGAGCGGTTGGTAGGTTCCTGGAGATTACAGGATGAGTAATGCATTGGTCTCACCACAATTATAGATGAAAGTTTTTAGTACGGGACTAGAGCAATAATGTAACGATGCACTGTGTTTCACCACGGGTGCAGTGACGGACAACCCGATCTTTATTAACTGCCATCACGATTTCACTTGATATGTATCAAAAATTCCAACGGGTAGGACCCTGACTCATGGGCATGACTGGGAGGGTACCATAGTACACATGTTGTCGAGTGAGGACCCTCACAGTTGATCTCCCACAGACCATCCTGATAAACAACGTGTTATATTGCAGTCGGGTTGCACTCAGCCTTTAAGCTCCACTCTCATCCTATTTGTCGGTGACGATGTCTTCTTCAGACTTGAATTGTGGCAATGGTGGTGGCGCGGACACTTACACTGGCTTGCGTATAGCGTCAGTCTTCGTGATCCTCGCAACCTCTTCCTTTGGTGCATTTTTCCCTGTTCTTTCAAAGAGATCCAAGTGGCTGAGGGTGCCAAACGGAGTGTTTGAGTGCGTCTTCTCATCCCTTCTTTCCCTGTCTATACCGTGCTTATTCTGTCTGTAGGTTTGCTAAATACTTTGGCTCTGGAGTTATTGTGTGTCCCCTAATTTTCTGGCTGCAGCTTTTGTTACCTTCTCCACAGGTCGCCACTGCCTTCATTCACTTGTTGAGTCCCGCGATAACTGAACTCTCGTCGCCATGTTTGGCGCCTGCATGGCAAGCTTACGTGCGTTCAATACACACATCCCATCAGTCCATTGATAAATCCATGACACCAGCCGTATCCCCTCGGACTCGCAATGCTCAGTCTTTACGGAATATTTATTGTCGAAATCATTGCCTTCCGCGTGGGGATGGCCAAGCTTGCTGCACTGGGAATCGAGCCTGGTATGCTCTTCAAACTGTGATAAAGGCCCCGTTGATCACCCTTATAGATGTTCACGGATATGGTGTCGGTTCGCACGTTGCTCACGGTCCAGAGGGCCTATCCTCGGACGAGAAATCCGCGTCTGACCACGAGGCATCTAAGCCTGGACATTTTGACGATTCTGCGATGGCACAGGTTATCGGTATATTCGTCTTGGAGTTTGGCGTTCTGCTGCATAGGTAAGCCTGCTGTCTTCTGTGGGTGAAAAGATACTAGTGGCGAAAATACAGTCTACTCATTGGATTGACGCTCGCTGTGGACCCGAGTTTCAAAATTCTTTTCGTTGTAATTGTCTTCCATCGTGAGTCACTCCTCGAGGTCACGAAAGAATTTAGTTGATAGCGCCTTGAAGAAATGTTTGAAGGCCTGGGTATTGGATCGCGATTAGCGTTCTTGAAGTTGTCACCGCGGTATAACTACGTCCCCTTCTGTGCAGCCCTTTTATATGCCATCACGACGCCAGTGGGAATTGCAGTTGGGCTTGGAGTTCGTAGCACCTACAATCCCAACGGCACAACGGCGTCGATCGTCAGCGGTGTCATGGATTCTTTAAGCGCGGGGATTCTGTTGTACACTGGTTTGGTGGAGGTAGGCCTGTCGTGTTTCTACTTTCCCCTAGACCCCAAGTCTAACTGTATCCCGCAGTTAATGGCGCACGAGTTCCTATTCAGCAAAGAAATGAACAGGGCATCTACCGGGAAGCTTGCATATGCGTTGTGTTGCATGTTATTTGGTTCGGGCATCATGGCATTACTCGGACGTTGGGCATAGCTTCGACGTTGATTTGTACTCATTCGTGGTTACCGGTTATGTATGTATGAATTAGAACTACTCTGTCGGCGAAGTGTTATCTATGTACAACTTGAATATTAGCTTCCTCTGTTCATTCCAAGATATCATAGATCTTTTGGAAAATCTTGCCACAGGTATTTGCAAGTTGCAACATATTCGTTCACGCAATACTTTTCACATCTGACGGCCACTCGTAGCCCTTCAAATATGCTGCCCCACTACTCGTACTGTGTGCTATTCAACTCCTCGTAATCTGGGCCAGCCTCCATCTTCGCGTCGCGGCCAGGTATGTCAACACTATCTAGTTTCTCATGATGTAGCTTCTCCAATGCGCGTTTGTGCTTCTGCCGTCCGAGGGCTCTTTTTGTAGGACCGACAGAACCTGAAGGGCGCCCTTCAGTGGGTTCGGCTTCATTCCCCTGGCTTCCTTGTTCCCGATCGATGCTTTTTGGAAGGGTCGCCAGGTCTGAGTAAAGATCTAAAGTTTGCAAATCTTCCGCTGTCGCTGTTTGAACTACGTCAATCAAGTTCACCGTTAGTGTGGGAGAATGCGAACCAGGGAGCGAGCATGTAGTGTTCAAACTGTCAAGTAGCATCGAACTACCGGCGTCAACAAACTTTTGGAAGATGGACATCAGTGGACGCCACGGTAGTGATCTGTACATACCCATACCTTGTCAATTGACCACTGAACTATTTGAACTAGTTTGCGGGAATGTTCGTTGCTGGCATTGGACTCCTCAGAGAAATCGGCATCAAGGAGGACCCAGATAGTCCCTTCTCCACAAACGGTGAAGTCAATCACAGGTTTCCCAAAGTCGTAATGCTTGATATCTGGCTGATTGTGTGTTTCTGCCAGAATAAAAGCGAAAATAGCCGTTGCTCTGCAAGATGTAAATTTTCCGGTCAGCGAGTCACTTGTCACGACGGTCAGACCTTACCCAACTACGCTGAACACGACATGGTTTTCACCACTGGCAAGAAACGAGCTGATTTTGCGAACCACGAAAACGATATCACACGTCGTTTGAGAGCCTTCGATGCCATGCACTTCGGAACCCTCGAGCTCCAGGCTGGCATTAATACGTCGCTTCACTTTGATGAATGGCTCGACTGCAGGGAATATAGTAATATTTTGCTGCAAGTGGCCTGTCATCCAGTCCCAGACTTTCAACTCAACATCTCCGCCACCGGAAATCAACTTCGCAGGAGATGCCAAGGGGATGTGAATGGCTGACACATACCTTGTTCGAGCAAGATATAAGCATAACCAGGAAGGAAGGTATAGGAGTCCTTACTTCTTGTGACCTAGGCAATAACTCTCAATCACGTAGCCCTTGGGATACCAGCTAACTCGGATGTGCTCGTCTCGATCAGCCGTTATGATAAACTTCTCATCTGGTGTTAGCAAACAACCCGTCAAAAGAGATGCATGGCCAAGTACGAGTTCTCCATGAGGTGGTGTTTCAGGGGAAGGGACCGCGTCGCTAGCAGTCTTGGGCAGGGTCCATCTAAAAACGTCCCCAAATTTATCGGCAACGAGAACGTCCGTATCTCTGGAAAATTCGATAGACGTTGGCTTTTTCGGGAGTTCTCTAAGCTGTGCGTGTCAAGGGAGCCTCTCCATAGAAGCGTTCAATAGAATATGGCACCTTACCGTGTGCTCAAGAGGGTAAGAGACTCGAGGTCCCATATTTTGAGTCGTTTATCGTCCCCAGTAGTGGCGAGGTACCTTCCGTCTCTAGTTGTTCCAGAACAACGGATGGGCCCACTATGGATGAGTGCGACTTGATCTTCCCGAGCAAAGTTTGCAGATGAATGGAGTATGTGCCCATCTCTTCGTGCTGTGTGACTTTTTGTGCAGAATAGATGATGTTATGCTTACTGTGTGTCTAGCACCTGGACATGGGATCCAGACAAAACTACAGTGTGACTGGGATTAATGAATAGTCTCGTGTGAGGATATCGAGGCATGGAGCTAGACTGGTGACCAAGGCATCAGTAAAATCGTCATGGCCTTATCTGGCCTTATTCGCACTTTTTCGGCACTTTTTCGGTTTGCGGAAAAGGCCACTCTTACTGTCTATTTCAGGCAACTTGGCCACGTGGGAAAATTATGTAATAAACAGCGCTCCTTCTCGGTCAACCTATAACTACTCAATGAGGGGCCGGAATTCAATAAAAACCATATGGGCCGACTCGCAGAAGCTCAGAGATCATGTTCCGATCTGACCAGTTGACATTTTCGGCATTTGGGGTGTCCCGAGATTTCCCGGGATACATACAATCAAGTCATTTCACGAGGAAAACTGTAAAGAACTTTTCACTATATCACTATATCACTTATATCACACTATCACAAGATCCTAGTTGATCCTAATAACGTCATACATGACGTCATAACATTCTAGTACATTCTATCCCATAGCATATATCCCTCAGCCCTAGACCCAGTTGGTCTGTGCGCATAATAGAACCGTATATAAGTAGTTTACTTTACTCCTGTATTTCTTTAGTCTTGGAATATTATTTCCTTCGCCTTCATAAGTGCTCACTTTGAGTGCCTGTTGGTGTCGTATCATAACAAAAACATGTAGTCGATGGCCCACATCAGGAAAATAACACATTGCTTAGTTAAACTTTGCGTGACTTATACGTACTTATATGGAACTCAGACGCCGAGTCGCAGCAAGTAAAGTCACACTTGTGTAAGTAGATCTTGTTCATGAATTTAACTTGAAAACCACTTATTCCGACTTATCGAAAATGGCACAGCATGATGATTTGATTCAGCAGCGATGAAAAATCACAGTGAAAGTAAAAATTAAGTAGGTCTTAAGGAAAGCAATACCACAACCCAGTAGCAGTAGGTGTGGATGTCTGGCAATGGGAAAGCATGCACTAAGTGAGCGGCAAGGATGGAATAAGCAGAACATGGTGGACCACAGTGAAAAACACACAGAAATAAAAGGGGAAATAGATTACTGGTGGTGAAGGGTATATTGCAAGTGACTCACAACATATTGTGATGATTGGGACAGTTGCTTCGAGTTGGAGCACTGGCAGTAATTCTGTGGACAAATGTTGTCAGTAAAGCCAGAAATTGTCAGCATTAAGTTCATCAGCAAATGAGCAAATTCCTTATCAACCTTTTTCAGCCCTTTTTCCCCTGATTATGACACTCCCCAGGAACATAAGCCAAATAAGCACCTTTTGCATTGCCACTGACAAGCATGAAGCTAACCAAGCCAAATCGGACAAGTGTGAAAAGTGAAAAGAGCTGAATAAGACCCATTGACCATTAACTATGAACACAAGGTGTATAATACAATCACTTGTAATGAACTCGAACTCGAACTCCTGCTCTTGCAATGTGATACTAGGATGCACGTATGATGCTATGGGCGGCGGATGGTGTGCACAGACTGTACTGCTGTTCCAGGCATGATCACAGGTGGAATTCACAGCCATGGAAAACATATAAGAGGTCAGATCATGAAGATTGCAGAACATTAATCATGCCAGTGAAGGGTATGGACTCTGGACAGAGAGTAGGGATGGTGGGTGTGGTGAGTGGGACGGAGCCAATGCCGATGGCAGATCACGGTGGGTGGCAGAATGGGAGCAGTGAAAATTTGCGGCCGACTGCAGAGCACTGGTCATGAAGGGTATGGACTCTGGACACAAAGTACACAGTGCCAGAGTCTTGGGTATCCTGGGTATGATGAGTACAGTGAGCAGGATGGGGCCAAAGTCAATGGTGGAGTGCAAGAGCCACCACCAAAGGAGTGGAATATGAAGAAGCCCTGCAGACCAGCACAGTTGTCGGTGAGCCAACAAACTTTGTCCATGACATTGCCAATCTGCTCCTTGCCAATTGTGTAGTGATGCGAGCATCTTGAGTAAATAAGCTGAGACAAGTGACACACAAAAAGATGAACGACATACAATTGCTTGCAGCGTCTTCTTTACCTGTGACCAGAGTCTCAGGGTGGAAGAGACTCCTGTAGGTGCCAGTCCAGACCTTGTCAATCACGTTAGGCTCCAGGTTGATGTAAAGTGACTGAGGAATGTGTTTTCCCAAGAAGTCTCAGAGAAGAATGTGCTAAAACCATCGTCATTGGAAGATGGGAAGCCTTCAACGAGGCGACCATCAGGCTACTAGTAGGCGTGTCTGATTAGCGAGCAGCGGAGAAGATAATGAGGGATGGAATTATGCTCAGACTGTTACGATCCCCTATTTTTCCCCTATTTTTCCCTATTTTTCTAGCCTTTATTTCAACCAGAAAAGACACAAGTGTTGCATCCACTACAGACACACTACACTTCGTATCCTAATGCTCCACTTGCTTACTTTCCCATGAAGCCCACTACTCTCCCACAATATTGATCTGCATGGCTATGCGCTCCAGGCAAACACATGGTATATCACATGACTAGTCACGTGATCTTATCTATGACTCATAGCACAGGTATGCTTATCCTCCTATAGCATTAACAACTCTTATCAGAGTATAGCCTTAGCCTATAGCGTATGTAGCTCTTATCTCGCACAGCTTGGTCTGTGCGCATGTACCAGTAGTATAAATACTAGAGCCAGTAGACCAAGACACCCCAGTCTTGTTCTCCTGGAGTTTTCCCAAACTACCATCGCACTTGCTCACCCCTAGTACTCTTGGTTCTCAAACACTAGACCCTTTGGTGGGTTTGGTCGTTTCAATGGATCTAATGATGTAGAAGACAGGAGGGGGGACGCGACAGGATCACTGGGAAGTGCTGAGAGGATGTTGGACTGGAGTTGCTCTATGTCGATTAGTGCAGATGCCTGGAGTAATGGAGCCTCAAGAACAGTGGCTCGGAGGGAGGTTGTGTGCTGTTCAGATATAAAAATCAACCTGTAATTGTCAGGGTTGATGCAAGTGAAGTCCTTATCCCCCTCTTTGGGGTAAATGCCCCATCATTGAGTCAAAGCATCCAGTTTTGCTCTGAGCTTACCAGGCCGGTAATGAACAACCATATTGAACTGGTTAAGATATTTGGACCAACAGGCCTGGCAGTGTGTCAGGAGCTTTGTGGAGGAAAAATATTTGAGATTCTTGTGGTCTGTAAGGATGTCTATAGAGGTCTCAGAGCCTTCCAAGTAATGTTGCCAGCATGTGAATGCCTTGAAAATTGCCAGCAACTCCTTGTCATGTGTGTCATAGTTTAATTCTGCTCTGGTCAAAGTCTGTGAGAAGAACGCAACGGGGTGGAGTTCCTTATTGGATGGAGTTGTGATGGAGAGAATGCTGGCAACAGCATAGTTGGAGGTGTCAGTCTCAATGGTGATGGGGACGTTCAGAGTCCAGTGAACTAGCATTGGAGCAGAAGTGAAAGTGTCCTTGAGTCGTTGGAAGGACTTTCTTGTGAGTGAGGCATGTCAATAATGGTTCTCATTCAAGTGTGTAAAGGTATTAGTCACCTACTAGTTGATTCGCACTATTGAGTTGATGTTCAGACTCCGCTTGGATACTGTAGCACAGCATATTGCCATAAAGGACAAAACGTCGCCAGGCTTTAAAAATAGATGACATCACTGTAGATATAAGGCCCCCACTGAGATACCATGCCTTTCCTTCCCCCCTCCTTTCTCAAATGCCACGGGAATCACAGTGAAAGCAGATTTTGGACCTGTTCCAGACTGCTTAGCTGCAGTTTGATTTTCTCCAGTACACTGAACTCTTAGAGAAATCACTTCTTGACCTTGCACTTGACTCTGAGTCCAACTTGGACTTGGAGACAGACTCAGATAGTTCCAATCTATTCTCCACATCCTCCTCCTCCACCACCACATCCAATCCCATCACTACCCAAAGCTCAGACCCTTCTGATGATGAACAACTCATTTTTTTCTCTCAGACATTTACAAGCTATCAGACTACCCTTGAAGCTGCTTATGATGAGATCTCCCGAACTCAAGTCCTTGCCCCCCATATTCACACCATCCATGCCCCTCAGATCCATCTTCTGGATGAGTGGAAGCTTCACCATCCCCATCTCTTCTGCCACAAGCTTTGTGTTTCTCCTGAAGTCTTTTCAGCACTTGTGGACAAAATTAGTGGTCATCCTATTTTTTATGGAGCAACCCATGCTGACCCTGATGCTGCTCCTGCAGTTAGCAACCAACT